>JAOYMZ010065287.1:0-12632 GCA_025802335.1 Pinguicula primuliflora
CGGCATACACTCCTCAGCAGAATGGAGTGGCAGAGCGGATGAACAGGACCTTGTTAGAGAGAACAAGAGCCATGTTGAGAGCTGCAGGCCTTGACAAGAAGTTTTGGGCGAAAGAAGTCAACACCGTCTGTTATGTGCTTAATCGAGCCCTATCAACCGCGATCGAATTGAAAGCACTGATGGGGATGGGGATTGGAAATCCAGTGGACTATTCCAACTTTTATATATTTGAAAGTCCGGTGTACGTGATGTACAATGCTCAAGAAACTACAAAGTTGGATCCAAAATTCATGAGGTGCTTGTTCTTGGTGTATGCTGATGTAGTCAAGGGGTATCGCCTGTGGGACCCCACTGGCCACAAGGTCGTCATCAACAGGAATGTTTTCTTTGTAGAGGATAAACTACAAAGGAAAGAGGGAGACGGAGAAATAAAGCAGAAAGTTCAGATGCTACAAATGTGCAGGTAGAAAAAGAATTTTCTTCTAAAGCTGCACCAGAGCACGAAGAATTAGAATTGGGGAATTCTAATATTCCACAAGAAGTTCATCGATCAGAACGAATAAGATCTATATCACCTTGGCACTCAGATTATATTATGATGAGCAATGTTGCGTATTGTCTTCTAACCGAGGATGGGAACCCATTAACTCTCCAATAAGCACTGAGCAACTCAGATGCAGTTCAGTGGATTGCAGCAATGCAGGAAGAAATGAAAGCTCTTCATAAGAATATACATGGGAACTTGTGGAATTGCCACAAGGAAGGAAAGCTATTGGAAACAAATGAGTTTTCAAAATCAAGCAAAATGGTGATGACCAAGTTGAGCGGTATCATGCTAGATTGGTGGTGAAAGGATATGCTCAGAAAGAATGTATTGATTTCAAAGAGATATTTTCACCTGTGGTATGACTGACAACAATTCGAGTAGTTCTGGCAATTTGTGCTGCATTTGACCTACATATAGAGCAGTTAGATGTGAAGACTGCTTTTCTTAATGGAAATATTGAAGAAGAGATCTATATACTCGATGCAGAAGGATTTGAAGCAAAAGAGAAGGAGAACTTGGTTTGCAGGTTGAACAAATCTCTGTACGGTCTCAAACAGGCACCGAGATGTTGGTACAAGAGATTTGATTCCTTCATCATGAGCCTTGGATACAATAGATTCAATGCAGATCCTTTATGCATATGTCAAGAGGTTTGGTGATAAAAAATTTATCGTGTTGTTGTTGTTGTATGTTGACGACATGTTGGTAGCAGGCTCAAAGAAAGATCATGTCAAAGAATTGAAGGGACCGTTGGCTAGAAAATTTGAAATAAATGACTTGGGACCGGCAAACAAGATTCTAGGAATGCAAATTTACCGAGACAAAAATTATATGAAAATTTGACTTTCTCAGAAGAACTATATAAAGAAGGTCTTGAGGCATTTCAACATGCAAGAATGTAAGTCAATTTCTGCTCCTCTACCTATTAATTTCAAGTATTCATCCAATATTAGGCCTAGTAGTAAAGTAGAGACGATGGGGGTGTCTCGAGTACCGTATGCATCAGCAGTGTGAAGCTTAATGTTCGCGATGATTTGTACTAGACCAGACATGGCACATGCAGTGGGAGTAGTAAGTCGGTACATGACGAATCCTAGAAGAGAACATTGGAGTGCTCTAATGAGAATCTTGAGATATATCAAGCGTACCTCAGATGTTGCATTATGTTATGGAGGATCAGACTTTACTGTCCTTGGAAATGTGGATTGATACTATGCAAGTGATCTAGATAGAAGCAAATCCAAAACTGGTTATGTGTTTGCTCTTACTGTAGGTGCTGTGAGATGAGTTTCATAATTGCAGTCGATCGTTGCTACATCAACAACAAAAGCTGAATATATAACAGCTACACAAGCTAGTAAAAAAGCGTTATGGTTGAAAATGGTACTGGAGGAACTCGGACACAAACAAGATGTGATTTCTTTGTTTGGTGACGGTCAGAGTGTTTTGCACCTTGCAAGGAATCCGGCCTTTCATTCGAGGACCAAACACATAAGGGTTCAGTATCACTTCATTCGTGAGAAAGTGGAAGAAGGTACAGTGGATATGCAGAAAGTTCATACAAAAGAGAACCTACTAGATTACATGACAAATGCGATCAATGCAGATAAATTTATTTGATGTCGTTCCTTGTGTGGCCTAGCAGAAAAGTAAATGGTAGGATGGCAGGATAAAAAAAATGTTGTGAAGATTGATTGACGATTAATCAAATCTTTAATTTGGAGATTGTTGGTAAGAAAAACAAAATAGTGTCTGCAAGAAATGAAAAAATGAACAATAAATGCAAGTTTGAAATGAAGGGGAAAAGATGCCGACGAAGAAAAAAAACGTGGGACGGTTTTCAAAATAGTAGTTTACACTACTATTGTCACGCGTTTTCTCTCTTATGAACGGATATCCTTCTTCATTTGTTAGATTAACCCAGAATCTTCGAGTCTTATTACAATGAAAAATACTAGAGAGAAAAATATAGAGTTTGAGTGTTTATCCTTTATTCTCTAGAGAGATTACTGTTAAGAAGTGTCTCACACCGATTTGATAAGAGAAGAAATATAAGTTTGAATAGGAATATGAGTTAGAATCAATCACCTTGGGCTTAAGGTTTTTATGAGGACAACCCACATTCCTACCAAATTAATCCCCGCACGCGCACCCACTCACATGAGACCCGCCTATGCGGACTTGATTTATTCATAGCCCATTAACCCACGAGATGTGGGCGAGTAACCCATTAAAACCCTCCAGATGTGGGCGGGCGGGCTCGAAACCTGATTATTGGGCTGGGCTAAATTTTTTTATGGTATTAGAGCGGGAACGATCATGCATTTATACGATGTGGGTGTTCAAGGCCGACAGAGCTTGCCTATCCGAACTTGAGGGGAAGTGTTAAGAAGTGTCCCACACCGATTTGGGAAAAGAAGAAATATAAGTTTAAATAGGAATGCGAGATAGAATCAATCACCTTGTGCTTAAGGTTTCTATGAGAATAACTCACATTTTACCAAATTAGTCACCTTGGGTTTTCCCCTGATTTTTTTGAAAGTAAATACTTCATTCGCTAGGAATTGCCTTGCTGCGGGAGAATGAAAGATGGAGTCATATGCCACCATGATACATCATCAGTGCACTACTTTGCATAAGCCGCAAGTGCATGAGTTATAGAGTTACTAGCTCTACCACACCAAAAAACTCCTAAGCAAGTCGAAGATGCTAATCGGGACTTAACATCATCTAAAAGAGATTGACATGACTTAGGACAATCAAACTCATCATAAACTGCAAGCACGACGTTCATGGCATCCCCTTGAATCGTGTAGTTTCCCATTTGCATCTCCGCAATAAAGGATAATGCTTCACGCAAAGCCAACAACTCGACAGTAAAAGGACTTTGTATGCCATGGAATCGACGGGAGGCGGCACACATAAATGAACCTGAGGAGTCCGCCGCCCACAGCCCTACCCCCGCCGCGCGGTCAACATGGGAGAGAAATGCATCAAACCAAACTCGTGATCCATGAAGTAGACGACCAAGTAAACAGCAGTGGTTGAGTAGTGGTGAAGCAGCTTCCGGGATTCCCCTGATTTGTTTAGGGATCCCGGTGAATCCTGGGTCTCCCCCTGATTTGTTTAGGGATTTTCACGTAAATTTTCGTGTTCTATTTGTCTTCAGTACTATTTGCTACAAATTATTAGTAGAGGTTTTGCTTTATCCGTCCTTTTTTCACAATATTATTCGCGCTTTATCTATCTTATGTTCACAACATTATTCGCCTAAACCATAACATCAAAAATCTGTAAAGAATTCATACCAGTGGTGTAGGTGGGTGCAATTTAGTCCCAGGCTACTAAATAACCAAATATGGTTCAAAGTAAATAACCGTAGTATCTATGTCCATAGACTAGTTTTGGAGGTGATATGATCGGTGATCAAGATGACCTTTTCCCTCTGCTGGTCAGTTTCATCAACCTGACCCACGAAGACTAGTTCGAATCATTGAGTTTAATAGAAAATTTAAGAGTTTGAAGATTTGTGGAGATTTCTATTTGTGGTGGATTTGCTGGAGGTAAAGTGGGATTCCCGGGAGGTCGATGAGGCAAGTCCTTGTCATCTATGACTATGACAACATTTTTCTTAAATTTTTTCGGCGGTGGGAGCTAATTGCATTTCTTAAAATTTTTCTATACAAATTTGGTAACCAAGATTCCATAATATTTTCCTTCCATAGAACTCTCGACCCGAGGATGACTTCCAGCTGATGGAAGGATAAAAAGAATCCCTTGAGCGCTCACTACCCAGTAAGATGCTGCTCGAAATTCTTTTTGAGAGACCGCTGGCCGGCAGATTTCACTTGTAAGTAAGCCAAGAAAGGCTACATTTTCTCCCCGGAAATTTTCGGCGGCGCTTTACACCTTTAGTATTAGCATCTAAATCTCACCTTTGCCCTCGCTAACTCTTTATTCAATGGCGTGAAAAAAGGGCAGATCGCCAGCTTGTGGGGAGGGGATTCTGAAGAAGATGAGGCCACTCATGACTGCAGCATGCTTCTCATGCATATTGCAGCGCCCCCTTTGTGTTCTTATTTTCCTGGTATGAATTTTTGCTTATTGCCTCCAACATGCTAATACAATTATGGATTGAAAAAGTGAACAATTTGATGAAAGCATGAAGAACAGAGTGACGGAGCTCTAGTAGAAAACTATTGTGTATTCCTTGATAATATATTTACAGACTTGTTACAATTTATGGACAATAAGGAGGAGTCATGTATGTAAAGGAAATTGTTGTCAAAAGATCCTATGCTTGATTTATGGTGGACTACAAGTTAGTCGACAAATGATATACTACACAAAAAATTGGACACAAAAAAAGCAATAAACCCACGTGGAGCATCAGATGAGGATTTATGAGTGTTATGGGGCCACCTGTTTTTAGTGTGGTTTTCGTCTGATTTTTTATTGTGGTATAGCAGAACTCAAGTTAGTCAAGGATTGTATCCTTGATTCATGGTGTGCTTGTTGAGGAGTTCAATACCGCACTAAATTAGTGCAATAAAAAAATAATAAATTAGTAATGTTACGGCGACCGCCGAAAAAATCTAAAATCCTATTTAAATGTTATAAACTCTCTAAACTCAAGGGCTAAACTTTTTATTGCGTTTTTAGTGCAGAAATTTTGTGTTGTATAGAATTTTCCGTACTTGTCTTCAAATTATTGTCCATATTGTCTGTGATCTGCTTAACACCTCCCCTCAAGCTAACGGGTAGTGGAAGAACCGTTAGCTTGTCTCGTAGATCCATAAAACGAGAGGTGCCTAGTCCTTTGGTGAAAATATCTACAACTTGTTCTTTGGAAGGGACGTACTTGAACTGAATATCCTTATTCTGCACCTTTTCACGAACAAAATGATAGTAAATCTCGATATGCTTGGTACGTTAAGCTTTCCATTAGTTTCTTCTCCTATGGCTTCAAGTGCTCGCAGCTGGATACGTATTTGTTCACCTTCCACTGGTCGGATATTCATGTTTATGTGCTTGTGTATATGTCTTTACTTCAGATGTTAGTGGTGCTTTCTCTATCCGGCTCTTTGGTTCCTCTGTGGATGTATCGTGCCAAGAGAATGGAAAGTGAGGTTAAGTTTGTAGCAAACAATATCAACCAACAATTGGTATCCGAATTCCAGAAAACTGCAGCATTTCTTGCTCCCTTAAATGCATCAGCCACCAGCTTATCACGAGTATTAAATTCGTCTATAGATGAAAGTGATCCAGTTCAATTCTCCAAGGTTGGTGTGGTGTTTATTGGCATTTGTTGGCATTCTTTATATAGAGATTTCATTCATGTTTGGATAATTGCATGCAGGTGTCTTCTACATTATTTCAAGCTTTCTCAACCATCCCATATCTAAAGCAGATTTCTTATATTGGCCTGGATGGATTGTTCTTCTCATACTATGCTGATGGAGATCAGACCATTGCAGTGTACTCGAATTCTACGTTTTCCCGACACGATACAACTAACTACACTTGGTATGAACAGCTCGTAGATGGAGAAACGGGAGAGGTTTCCGGGGAAGTAATGAAGAAGTCCCCTCCGTTTGGTATAGTGAACTCGAGCTGGTTCGCAGAAGCAATGAGTCGTAAAAATGGTTACGCTTCGGTTGGCACAGGATGGGGCAAGTCTAAAGAAATATTACTGCTGACCACTGCTGGTATGCAAGCAAGGGGTGCTGCTATTTCTTTAGCATTTCCTGTGAAAACTCTAGTTGATCACTTGACCTCTGGAATAAACTCCTACAATGGTGGAAGCTTGTATCTAGCAACACATGATGGGATTGTGTTGAATCCTGATGATCAAGTTAGTGAAAAAGGAAGAAAAATCACCTGTCAATCCCACAATAATGGTGGCTACTTTGAAGAGTCTGCATTGTATGTGGTTGGCTGCTCAGAGATTGAACTTCTGGGACTGCAACTGGTAAAGAAAAATTTCTGTTATTCTCAGATATCTTCTATTCAGAGAACATGCATCTGATAATATCGAGTTTCATCGGACTGCAGGTATATGCGATAACTCTGCCATACAATACATTTTCGGGCCTGCTTAACAAGAAAATCAGGTTGACAATGGTGCTGCTCATACTCATGATTGGTGGTATGGTACTGATGATATGCTCTTTCATTTATTTGATTATCGAAGCTGCAAAAAAGGAGATGCATCTATGCAGAGCATTGATAAATCAGATGGAAGCAACTCAACAATCAGAGAAGAAAAGTATGAACAAGAGTCTTGCCTTAGCAAGTGCAAGCCACGATATTCGTGCTTCTCTAGCAGCTCTCAGCGGTCTCATAGAAATATGTTGCCGTCAACTATCAGGAAGGGACCCGTTCAGGTCCGATCTGATTACGAATTTACAGCAAATGGAGATCTGTACAAAGGATCTTTTAGGTCCGTTTCTCTTCCAATATCATCATCCAGAATTCTTTTCTGTTCTAACAGATCCTATTGTCTAAGCTCTTACCACTTTCGTAGGCATATTGAACTCCATTCTTGACGCGAGCAAGATAGAAGCCGGGAAAATGCAGCTTGATGAGGAGGAATTTGGAATGGATGAGCTAATAGAAGATGTGGTTGATTTATATCATCCTGTTAGCATGAAAAAAGGGGTTGACGTTATCTTTGATCCATACGATGGCTCTCTCACTAAATTTTCACGCGTTAAAGGCGACAGGGGAAAACTAAAGCAAATCTTGAGCAACCTACTGAGCAATGCGGTGAAATTTACACCGGAGGGGCACGTGACAGTCCAAGCATGGGCAAAGAAACCATGTCCTGGAAGCAGAATGCTTGTATCTGATGGAAGGAGTTCAACGAGCTTCCCCTTGTGCTTCCTGTTTAAGAATAGAAGATCAAGTAGCGAGTTAGAAAATGCAAATGCTTTTCACAGCAATCCTAATTGCATGGAATTTGTGTTTGAGGTGAATGACACTGGAAAAGGAATACCCAGGGAGAAGAGAAAATCTGTTTTTGAGAACTACGTGCAAGTCAATGAGACAGGATTTAAACATGAAGAAAGCACCGGTCTGGGCCTCGGAATTGTGCAATCCCTGGTATGCTACGATATTTTCTCAGGCAACATACCACAATGTGTATCTCAAATTTTCCCTTGCCTATTTTCAAACTCATGAGCTAGTGTCTGTAGAGCAAAGAGTCCATTTCATTTATTTATAAATGCATGCTTCAGTTACTAAGTTTCATGTTTGTCGAATAGGTTCGTCTAATGGGAGGAGAGATCAAAATATTGGATAAAGAGTTGGGTGAAAGAGGAACCTGCATCAGGTTCAACGTCTTCATGACCACGGTTGAGCTGCCGGATACATCAAACAATTCAAGAAGAATATCTGATATAGAATCCAATAGTGTCCACTCCTTTCACCATTGGGGTCCTTTTATCCGCCACCAACACCCCAGGAACGAGGGATCTCAAGTTATACTCTTCATTAAGAGCCCCCAACGAGGTCTCATCTTGCAGAGATTTATGCAGAGACTCAAAATAAAAGTGCACCTCATAGAGAATCACAAACTACTCTCTCCAACTCTAAAGCGAATCAAACAAAGATTGAATCTTTCCTGGTATAGCAGTTCAGCAAATTCAAAGAGTGAAGTGATGGTTACCTCGAGTAACAACAGATCCAAAGAAGCTCCTCTGAGTGCTTCTCCCCACCAGAAGAAGAAGCCTGCATTTATTCTACTTGTGATGGACACACGTGCTTGTCCCTTTCGGGAGATGAGCAGAGCTCTGGTTGAATTCAGAAGGGACTTGAATGAAGATTGTTGTAGTCGAGTCGTTTGGCTGGATATACCAGACGCCAACAGCACTAGACTCTATGACCTCCAGGAGAAGCTGCCGCCATCAGATTTTGTGCTCACCAAGCCGCTTCACGGATCCCGTTTGTATCAAACGATTGAGCTCTTGCCTGAATTTGGAGCAATTCATCACAATGTTGGAAGAGCCCCAGCAAGGAGTCCCATTCACAATGAAACTAGTAGGAGGAATACAAATATGGCGACTGCGAGTGGTGATGTAGTGGGAAATTGCTATAAAAAGGCTGAAATAGAAGAAATTGAAGAGAAGCCATTACTGGGCAGGACGATCTTGGTAGCTGATGATGATCCAATCGGGCAAAAGATCGCAGCATCCGTGGCGTCACGTCTCGGCGCCATTACATTTTGCTGTCAAACTGGTCAAGAAGCTTGTGCCCTAGTTTCCACAAGGCTCAACGACGTAACTACTGCCAGATCTGCTTTCGATTGTATCCTGATGGATTGCGAGGTATGCAGATACTCTAGTAATATGTATGTTGATGATATCACATCAAGTTTCTGAAATTCCATGTTAATTATCCTCGATCAACAGATGCCAGTGATGGATGGCATTGAAGCCACTCGAAGAATCCGAAAATCCGAGGAGAATTACGGCGGCGTTCATACTCCGATACTGGCATTAACTGCGCACGATAAAGGAGAAGAGATAGGCAGTATGATTGATGCTGGAGTGGATGGTTATATAATCAAACCGCTGAACCAAGATAATTTTCTGAAAGCCTTGGCTCAACTCAGATAATCGGATAAAAATAGCAGTTATTGTGGTGGCGGGTCTATTGGAGCTTCATGCTGAGTGTTAGCTTGTATTTCCATTGCCTCTGTTCGTAAAAGTAATCCACGAAACTGTTTTTGAAAAGAATTTTTTTCTTAAAAAAATTTATAAATATAATATTCATTTTTAAAAATAAATTAAAAATCGAATATATTTTAATTAATGACTAAACGGTCACTATTAAACAATCAACTAACTTAACCACACTCATTCCCGCCAAACTCATCTACGACCGTATAGAAACACGGTGACCGGAAAATCGAAAACCTGCATTTTTTTCGGTTTCGTTTTTCCAATTCTTCACCCTTCCTGGATCAACGACTGGTCCGAAAACGTATTAAGAGATAAAGAGAGAGAGATGATCGACGGGCCCAACGTGAAAATGGTACATTTTAAGCTAGTTTATTTGTTAAAGATGCGTTTGAATCTGAGTTCTAGCTGATTAATGGCACTATCGTTACAATCGAGAGATGAGTCATGCATTTTCTTGTGAGATTTACATTTCCGTATGGTATTTACAGTTAGATCGCTTCATTACACTGTAAGAATGAGAGCGTGAAAGTGAACGGATTGTTTCGCTTCATTACATTTATCATTCTTCCCGTCTGCAGTGGTGAAGCTGGTTGAGCCTGCAGCGTGTGCGTCGGAAAGATTTTCTTTACGATACCGGTAATTGTTCGATCCAAGTCCACGTGTGTATCTGAAGAATTCTCGAACGACATGTTGAAGGATCCAGTTGAGGTTTTCGATGGAAGGGTTATGGATTTTTTAATTTTCGGAATGTTTTTCCTTTCGACGGAGATGGGTTAGTGAAAAAGTCTTCCGGCGAGGACTTGATTAGAACATATTAAGACGGTTTAGTATTTTATTTCTTCTCTTCTTTTTTTTTTAATACCTTTTAAGTAAAAGAATAATAAAAATAAATAAAAAATAAAATATGAGGTTACATTTCGAAATATGATTGCTGCGGAAGTTACTTGTCCAATTATTCTCAAGTTGTTCCGTTGTGCTCCGACCTCCGTCCAGTTATTCAATTAGTGTTGTCACTTCCGATCAATTTGGGCCAATAAAACTATCATTGCTTTAGAGATTTGACGATTTAGTTCAATAAAAATTAATTTTTAAACATAAATTTTAGTATCATGCTACCACAATGTTAACTAATATTATAATTCCCATAAATGCCAGTCGGAATGAATTACATTTTGGGGAGCTAGTATAGAAATAATTGAATATATAATCTTCCCAAAAATTTTATTTTAAAATGTTTTATTATTTTTTTATTTAAAAAACATTAAAAAAATAAAATATTAAATTGTCTTGATACCTTCTAATCAAGTCAAATTGTCGGAAGATTTTTTATCTCACCGCCAAGAAAAACCTCAACCTCATTGAAAATCCGAAAACCTCGACTCGAATCGCCTTCAACACGATGGAGAAATCGTCGAACACACATACACAAAAACACGTCTAAATTTCTGGTGATCAACTATCCGGCGAGAATGCCTTAAATACGCACACGAACTACTCTTCGCGGAAAGGAGGAGCAGCAACAGTTTTAAAGAACTTGCTGAAATATCGCGGTTGGGAAATGGTGCTACGGACGGCACGAAAATGTCAAGAAATATGAGTTTGATGGTGGGAGATGACTCCTGTGGACACATTGCAAGCGAGTCGATGCCTGATAAACATGAATATCGCCTCTGTGGAGTCAGTCGACGACTCTGTGGACCCAGTCAACGACTTGGTTAACATGAATGTCGACTCTGCAGAGCCAGCTGCCACCTCAAAGTCAGTCGCCGCCTCAAAACCAGGTGCCTTCTCTAAGTCAGGCACCTCCTCTATGGAACCATCTGGTGCCGAAAGTGATCATTCGTACACATACATATATGGCAACCCTACACGGTGGTTGGAAGGTACAGATGTGCCACCTGATCCTGTACATTCGGAAAACTTATACATTGGAGATGTTAAGCCTACGTCTGCATCAATCGTAAATGAAGCAACTGGTGAAGAACAAGAAGTGATTTGGAATAATAAGAAGAAACGGGGGTCATCGAAACACCAACACTTAATATTTCCACAGCCTAAAACTAAGAGGACGGGGCAGTTTACAATCCAGATGCCTATACAAGTGTGAGAAATGAATTCAATCACCATCTAATGTCTAAAACGTTGGATGAATACGAATGATGCAGCACGTTGTCCGAAAGACATTCGTGTTGATTTTATGGACCTGGATCCAAAATTCTTTAGAAACCTTATGGCAAGAGATTCTTGGCTGGAGGATAATGTAAATATTAATTCTGATGGTTTTGCTCTAGTCATGTATATAGCCATTAATTGTACCATACATACTAATGGTTAGTTTTTCAATTTTTTTTAGCATGACGAAATCTTTTATCTTATGGGGAAGGATCTGAAAAATACAAGAACATCTTTCCACAAGATATTTCACTTACCCCGACTGATTTCTGTACCCTTATCAATCATTACTGGGCAGTGTTCGAGAAGTCAGTCGTTTCGGCCGACTAGACGTCGCTTGGGCGCTCAAAACAGTCTTTCCGATCCGATTAGGCCCTGGGCGTGCTGTCTAGGCACCTACGAGCAGTGGGGCGGCCGTCCAGGCCGCCCCGACTGCCTGGGCGCCCGGGGCAGCCGTCCAGTAATTAAATTTTTTGAAAAAAATATTTTTTTAAAAATTTAGTTTACAATAATTAATCCAACGCATTGGAAATTTCCAACATGCTGTTGGATTTTCATCGGACGTATTGGAGATTTCCAGCACGTCTGTTGAATTCCAACGGATGCATTGGTGATTCATGCGGTGCCCGTTGGATTCCTCGAGACCGCCCAACACTTAGGGGGCGCCCACCGACTTCTCATACCTTAATTTTCACAATTATTTTTTATTTTTGATAGAAAAATAATTCATATCCAACTTGTACCCACGGTGACAAACACAAGATTCATAAAAAAATGACTATAGTTATATCAACGTTAAATTTACATCATCGATGATACGTTTATAGTACATGAACACATAGTAAACAACCTCGGATTTGCATGTCTTTGATATCATATTACTCCCCTTAATAGTTTTTGATTAATTATTTGTGCATTCATTCACGTATACTGGTATTTTTTATTTTTAATCATTTAAAATTATTTATTTTATTAATGGGGCAGGTTCATGGTACATAACTTTATACATCACTTTATACATCATTTTTCTATTCCAGCCACTAGAATTGTCCGTTGACGAAATTGGGTATATCGTTAGAAAGCTTATATATAGGAGATCATATGTTCAAGTTTTGGTCCAGTTCCGGCGACTTCGTCGCCGGAAATTTCTAAAACCCTAGGGGAAATGTGAACCCTCCATTAAACGGTGATAACGTCGTCGGAATATCACTAAAACTTGAACATATGAT
>JAOYMZ010065308.1:0-12631 GCA_025802335.1 Pinguicula primuliflora
CATTTCCACTGTACGAGGATTGGTGTGAGATCTTCGGAAAAGACAGAGCAACGGGTGGATACGCACGTGATGGTGGGAATATTGGTGAGGGTTCTGGGTCCAAAACAATAGAGGTGGAAGAGGACAACCGTGCTAGTGAAGACGGAGGTGTAACTGAAGCCGTTCTAAGGGTACGTCGGAATAAGGGAAAACGGCCAGTGATCGGAGAGGATGAAAAATCAAAGTGCTACTCAGAGATCCGGCCCTATGTTAAGAAACTTCATACTTCGATTGACCCACCATTGAATCTCGCAAGGCGGTTGAGGAACGAATTGAGACCATACACTCAATTCAATGTTTTTGTGAATGTGAATCATTTGGAGGAACATGTGAATCATTTGTGTTTTTATAATGTTCATGAGGTGACACCCTCGTTTTGATAATGTTCATCGAGGTTGTGTTTATGTACATCCATATTTACTCTGTTTGATAAGTATTTGAAGTTGATATGTAACTAGGGACAATTTAGTCATTGCACAATCATTTAACTATTTAATCAAGTTGAATCTGTGTCTAAGTAAACACCGAAAATCATAACTAGCTCAATCAACATCAAACATGACAAATTGTTTACTACATTTAATTTTGATATCGGTAATGCTCCAAATCATAATCAAACTGGAAAACTTAATTCTAAAATAAACGGACTCTAAGTGTTTTGTGTGACTTGACGTCTAGAGGTATTGATTAACAAAAATTGGATATTGGTTATGAGCATTCTATGAATTTTTACACAAAATGGATATTGGGCATTTGCAAAGATAAGCCTTGCCACAACAATTGCCCAAATTGGCCGAATAATTTCTCCAGTATACAAGCAAGGCTATAAGAGAACCCAATTCGCCCATTGAAAATGATGAAAACGTCAATATTTGTTGTAAAATTAACCTCCCAATTTTTTTTTGGGTAAGTGAGCTTTATATTATAATTGTATTTACATCTTTACAAATCGAATTTAACCTCCCAACTAATATTCCAAGATATGGTTCTTCATCATCCTACAATCGATAATTGTTGGTGAATAATCAAGACCCGTTTGATTTTGTGTCAAGTGGCTAAGAGCTTGCTAACTAATAGATATTGAATTCAAATCCCATTCAGCACGTTTGACCATATTATATAGATAAGCCTTCAAACTGGATACAAACCCCAGATTAATCGAAAGTAGGCTCTAGAAAATCGATGAGGAACGGGCATATTCATCACATTTAACAACCTGAAAAAAAGATGTGTTGGTGATTAAATGTTCCATTTGTGTGTATTGAAATTGATAGAAGAAAGTGATTGGCTAAGTTGGTGTTGGTGAGATCCGCACGGCTTTGAGAGGCTGAAATTGAATGGCTACCGAATCCCCTTATTCATGGTACCCATGTTGCCATCACGAGGACACCTTGCACCAAAAATTCGAAAACGAAAAATCCGAAATTGATTAAAAAGTTAAAATTGTAATTATTAAAAAAGTTAGCCATATTGTGAAAGGTGTAAAATGGTCAAATTGGGTTGATGTTGATTCTAGACCTAATTAGAGGGTTTATTTTGAGAGAGTCAATGAGACCTAACATAAGAATTTGGAACTTAATAAAAAACACATCTAGACATGGTTTGACATACATCAATTCTTGAAATTCGTTCCAGCCCATAATCCGAGCTCGGGCATTTCAATAAACCAGGCTCGACCTTCATTCTAGGTTCGGACCTCGTAGGTCCATGTGCGCGTTTGTGAAATTAATTTTTTATGGGGAATGTATGTTGCCCTTATTAAAACCATGAGCTCATGGCAATTGAGTTCCCCACACCTATTTAATTTATATTGAGATGTTTTATGTTAGTTACCGGTTTGGGACAAAGTTTCTCATTTCAATACTCTCCCATCAAGTTCGGTTAGGTAAATCCTGTCGGACTTGGACTCCACACCGTAGTATATTTTGAAGTGCCGTCATTCTAGAGGCGTAAGCAGCGGAAGCATTCGGACTTGAAACATGGCTTCGATACCATCTTGAAATTCGGTCTGGCCCATGATCCAAGATCGGGCCTTTGAATAAATCAGGCTTGACCATCAATCTAGGTCTAGGTCTCCTGGGCACATGTGCGCCATGTATGAAATTAATTTTTTATTAGGAATATAAGTTACCCTCATTAAAATCATGAGCTCATGGTAATTGAGTTCCCCACTTATCCTGGTTATATTTGAGAAGTTTTGATGTTAGTTACGGGTGTGGGACAAGTTTCTCATTTCAACATAAATCATTCATCTAGACACGGTTATTTTATCATTTTCACATCAATTTGATTAAATAAGGATATTTATGAAAGTGTGTCAAAGTTGAGGGTACAAGTAGCATTATTATTTGATTAAATAAGACCGTTTCGGGAAGTATGAATTTTGATGTGCACATTGCACCCTAATAAGACTGTTTGGCCAACACTCAACTCATATCTTATATGATTAAAAAATAAGTCACATTATCAATTTACAGTCATTTAATTAATGGCATCAAGCACCAATTGAGAGTAAATTGAAAAAATCCAGACCCAAGTCAAAGAAAAAATTGCTTTTGTGTGGGGGCATTTTCATTAATGGCATCAAGCACCAATTGAGAGTTGAAGAATTATGCTGTGATGAGCGAGATGTTGCACAAGATGAGAACATAACTGGAGAGTTTAAGAGGAATATGCTAGCCCCTGACAAATGGATGGTTAAATGCCCAGATCAGAATGAACAAGAAAACATCCCAAAAGTTGACATGCTAAGAGTCCAACACAGGAGGCACAGCAACAACAGAAGCCTGAAAAAGCACATGTGGTTGCTGTTAGACACAAATGAATATAACGTTTGAAGAAGAAGCGAGACTGCTTGTGCAAAGTAAGAGAAATTGTCTCACAATCTTATTAATTCGAAAGCATACAAACAAGAGCCTTATATAGACTACAGCTGGTAAATGGATAAGCAAAACAGAAAACAAACTAAGACCTTATTTTAAGGAAACAGAAAAGCCTAATTAATCGGATCCTGAAGACTTTGTCCTGATGACCAGACTTTGTCTTCGTGACTTGGTCTTTTATCAGCAACCAATACGGACAGTAACGCAGCAACTAACACAGCCTCCCCTAAGCTAAAATGTGATAACTTTTCAGCTTAAGAATGGTCGACTAATCACTCCAAGGTTGTTGTGTTGCTGTATGAAAGTGTCAAGTTTCAAAGGTTTGGTCATGACATCTGCGAACTGATCACGAGTGCTACAGTGTATGGTTTCAATGACACCTTCATTGACTAACTCAAGAAGAAAGTGAAACCGTACATCGATATGTTTGGACCTTTTGTGCAGAACCGGATTCCTTGACAACTTAACAGTTGAGCTATTGTTGCAGAACACGGTTGTAGGCTCGTCTTGCTTGTGTTGTAGATCCTCAAGTAGTCTTCGAAGCCAAACAGCTTGACAAGCACACCTTGCTGCAGCAATAAATTCAGATTTCACGGTTGACAAGGCCACAATAGGTTGTTTTTTGGACGACCAACTCATTGCAGTAGATCCCAGCAAGAAGACGTACCTAGAGGTGCTATGACGCTCATCTAGATCCCCAGCATAATCGCTGTCAGAATATCCGATCAAGTTAACCATTCCTCCTCCTCGTTTGTACAGTAAACCATAGTCAGCAGTCCCCTTGAGATACCTCAAAATCCATTTGGCAGCAGCCAGATGAGATTCAACTAGTCGTTCCATAAACCTGCTAATAAAACTCACAGCAAAGACGATGTCTGGCCGAGTGGCTGTCAAGTACATTAAGCTCCTTGTGATTTGTTTGTATAACGTGCTGTCCACATGCTGTCCTTCTTGACATTTGCCCAGCATGGTGCCAGGAACAATAGGATTTTTAACAGGATTACACTCAGCCATGTTGAATCTGTTGAGAACCTCCAGAAGATATTTAGATTGACTAATGAAAATTCCCTCAGTCTTTTGTGTAACTTCAAGCCTAAGGAAGAATCACATCCAGCTGATAAACCATCCATCCATGAAATGCAGCGAGAGATAGAACTAATCTGATGGTATCCAATCTGACCACAGGAGCAAAAACCTCAGTATAATCAACTCCAAACTCTTGTGCATACCCTTTTGCCACTAGTCTGGCTTTGTACTTACTTACATTTCCATGCTCATCATACTTGGTTTTAAATACCCATTTCACTCCAACACTCTTGGCACCTGTGGGTAAGTCAGTTAACTCCCATGTATCGTTTTTCTTGATTGCTTCAATCTCAGCGTCCATAGCTTGCCTCCATTTGATGTGCTTTACTGCCTCTTTGAATGTAAATGGATCAGCTTCAGGAAATAGGGATGTTGCCTCGGAGGTTTCTTCATCAGATAAGCCGAGGCCTTTACCACTCGTATATCAGACATCCAGACAGGGGCTCTGGTTTTCCTTTATTGTAGATCAAGTTGAAATTCTGGTGTAGCAACAACTTGCTGATCTTCTTTGGTGGTGATTTCTGGTTGGTCTTGTTCTATATGACTGGATCCTGGAGATTGAATTCTGGAGTCTGAAGTCTCTGGAGGTGCTTGCTGATCTGCTTGTATCTACTGTGGCTCATTCCAGTCAAGATTATGATCTGGAACACCACGTATAGTTTCCACAGAAGAATCATCCCAGTTCCACTTCTGCTGCTCCTCGAATTTCACATCGCGGCTTATAATGATAGTCTGTGAAAGAGGGTCATAAACTCGATATGCTTTCGACTCTTCACTCACACCAAGAAAGACACATTTTATGCTTCTATCTCCTAGCTTATCACGTTTGCAAGATGGAACATGTGTGAAGCAAATGCAACCAAATACCTTAAAGTGTCAGACAGATGGCTTAGTTCCACTCCAGGATTCCTCGGGTGTCATATGCTTTAACGCTAGTGTTGGACTCCGATTGAGAACATGAGCAGACCAGTTAACCACCTCAGGCCAGAATGATTTAGGGATGTTTGTTCCAGCAAGCAAAGACCGCACCATGTTCATAATCGTTTGATTCTTTCTCTCAGCAATTCCGTTCTGCTGTGGACTATATGCGGCAGTGAGCTGTCTCTTGATACCATGCTGTCTGCAGAAATCATTAAAGGCATGAGATGTAAACTCACCCCCACGATCAGTTCTTAAACACTTTAACTGTGCTCCAATTTCTCTTTCAACCATTTGCTTAAATTCTTTGAACATATGAAAGGCTGCAGATTTTTCGACCAAAAAATATACCCATAGTTTGCGACTGAAATCATCAATAAATGTTAAAAGGTACCGATTCTTGCTGTTGGACATAGGTGTTATAGGACCACATATGTTGGAGTGAACAAGTTGAAGCACACTTGAAGCTCTCCAGGGATTCTGTTTAGGAAAAACTTCTCGTTTGTGCTTTCCTATATGACAGTCTTCACATGAACTCTCTTGGAATGAACAGTCTGGTAATCCTTTCACCATTTGTTCCTTCTGCAGGGTTCTGAGGCAACGGTAGTTCAAGTGACCATAGCGCATGTGCCATAGTTGTGCTTCATCTTCAATGGATGAGAAGCACTCAGCTTCTGGAATATAATCAGCTTCTGTGTCATCAGAAGATGTCAACTGAGCAGAGAGAATAAACAGCCGGTTCCTTGTGATCCTGACTTGTATCATGAGGCCATTTCGAGGGTGAAATATAATGAGTTTGCCATTTTTGATCAGTTTAGTTAACCCTCTCTCCTGGAGTTGTCCGATACTCAGGAGATTGTTCTTCAAACTGGGAATGTAAAATACGTCTGAGACAGTGTACTGCTGTCCATGAAACATCAATTTAATGTCCCCTTTTCCTTCAACATTCATGCGAGAGATGTTTCCAAGTCGAACTGTGGTGTGAAATTTGGCATTAAATCATGAGAATATGCTTCTCATACCGCACATATGATTGCTGCAGCCACTGTCCAGAAACCATGGACATTCTTCCTACATCTCCTCCTTGTCCTCATAAGCCATGAGGAGGACTTCTTCACTAGTAAAGTGAGCTCGTTGATCTTCCTGATCAGAGCCAGCAAAAGGGCATTCACTTCTATAATGTCCAAGCTTGTGACATCGATAGCATTCAACGGATGATCGATCATAGGTTAATCGTCCACACCCTCTATTTCTTCCTCGCATACTACCGGAGTTGCGGCCCCTTCCTCTCCAGCTCCCCTCATGGGTGACAACTAGAGCTTGTTCTTTAGAAATGTAACCCTACATCCGTTGCTCGTGCACAAGCATATTGCTTTGCAACATATCAATCGAGTACGTATCAAGATCATTCGCCTCCTCAATAGTACACACAATATAATCAAACTTCGAAGTCATTGATCGTAGAATCTTTTCAACGACAACCACATCTGCCATCTTCTTGCCGTGTAATCGCATCTTATTGGCAATAATAATCACACGAGAGAAGTATTCATTTACCGTGTCACTTGGCTTCATGGAGAGAAGCTCGAAATCTTTCCTCAATGCTTGCAATTGAGCTCGTTGTACCTTCGTCGTGCCCTGGAATTTGATTTTCAAGGAATCCCAAATGTCTTTAGCAGTGTCCTTTTTGAGGATAGTTTCAAGAACAGTGCGATCGACAGCTTGGAAGAGGTAGTTTTTAACTTTCAGATCCTTCAATTTGGCATCGTCAGGGGTTTTTTGCTGAACCTCCGTGAGAACTGCTGTTGGCTCAAATGTGGGAATCCCAGCTTCAATAAGTCCCGAGTATTCTTTGGAGCGAAGAAATTTCTCCATTAATAAACACTAGTGATCATAGTGATTATCCAATCTGGGAATGGCAGGTTGTATGAAATTTGTTTCAAACATTTTTGACGAAGAGGCAGACGAATGAGGAGTGTAAGGTAGGATGCTCATATGGCTCCGATACCAGAATGTTAGACACAAATGAATATAACATTTGAAGAAGAAGCGAGACTTCTTGTGCAAAGCAACAGAAATGGTCTCACAATCTTATTAATTCGAAAGCATACAAACCAGAGCCTTACATAGACTACAGCTGGTAAATGGATAAGCAAAACAGAAAACAAACTAAGACCTTATTTCAAGGAAACAGAACAGCCTAATTAATCGGATCCTGAAGACTTTGTCCTGATGACCAAACTTTGTCTTCGTGACTTGGTCTTTTATCAGCAACCAATACAGACAGTTTTGCAGCAACTAACAATTGCAAGCCAATCCACACCCACTAACAGTAGTAGATACATGTTATTGGAAGATGAATCCAAACTACTGTTCTTAAATAAAAGTGTAGGACAATATCATGGACAATCTTCTAGATGGGCAGATGAAGTAGAATTGGCAGAGTCAAGCACAAATCCTATTCTTATTCTGAAGAGGGGAGAAAATGTAGGAAAATTGTGGACAAAGTTGTGGAGAAGTCTAAGGAGGCAAATGGACGAACACAAGTGGATGTTCAGTTACCTAAGATGAATGTATGCTAATATTGTGTGGAGTTGGCAGACGCTCAAATTGGGGCTACAAGTCCAGCAGTTACAAGTTGTGGAGAGTCAAGTGCGAACTCAGATATTGCAGTGCAATCTCCGGTGATCTTCTTGGAACAAAGTACTGAAGTGATGAACAGTGCTACAGAACACAATGATGTGCAACTCAACTTGAGAAAAGAAATAGAGACACAGATTTTTATCAAAGAACCTGATCTGTCTATTATTGAGAGCAGTAGCGCAGGAATTGTTTTTGAAAGTGCAGGGTATGCTAAGTCATATTGAAAAGCAATATGTGGCTTGTATTGAAAAACATAAGAAAAAGGAAATCTTGAAGCATGGAGAGAAATTGAGCAAGAAATTCTGCAAACAATACAGTATGGCCAAACTGTGAGTATGAACTTTAGAAATGTCGAAGTTAATGTGGTGCAGCAGCTGGTACTTACTAAGTTGAGAGAGTGTGTGGAATTTCAGAACATTGTACCTAAAGTTGTAGCTGAAGCTAGTCCAAATCAGCAAATTGTGAAAGTCCCTCAGGTTCCAAATAATGTTGATCAGTAGCTGGAACATATGTGGTTTTGCAACCCTACCAAGAAAAGGCTGCTGAGGAATGTCTTTAAAACACACAAATTGGAACTCATTGGAATTCAAGAAACAAAGATGCAAGAAATTGATAGAAGATGTATGAAAAGGATTTGGGGTCATCAAGATTTTGATTTTGTGATGATGAGCTCAGAAGGGGGCTTCTGGAGGGATATTGCTAACCTGGAAAATTTTAAACTTCCAGAAAACAATAGACTGGAAAATGAGACAGGCTCTGGCTGTGAAAGTCTTGTGGAAAGCTTCAGTCCCTATGGAAATCACAATCATTTGTGTTTATTCATCATGTCATACTACACAAAAACGTGTCCTATGGAAAGAAATTATAAGCTACAGGATGCAAAACCCTAGTGAAAAGATATACATCATGGGTGACTTTAACTCAATAAGATCAGCAACTGAACGAGTTGGGGCTTTAGTTTTTTCCCAGGCTGATGCAATAGCTTTCTCAAACATTATTCTTGATGCTGATTTGGTGGATATTCCATTACTACGAGCTGGCTATACCTGGTTTAAACCAGATAGCCTATGTGCTAGTATACTGGATAGAATTCTTCTGAATGAAGAATGGTTGCAACAATGGCCAAACTCTACCCAAACCACACTGGGACATGAACTATCTAACCACTGTCCGTTAGTGCTATCTCAAGGAGCCAACAATTGGGATCCTAAACCATTTATGGTATTTGATACCTGGTTGCAGCAACTGAGTCTGAAAGAAGCAGTGGAAAATAGTTGGAATCTCCCTTTCCAAGACTCGGCTGGAAGTGTAATAAAAGTTACAATCAAGAGAGTCAGGGGAAGTATAAAATCATGGAATCTGGCCACAGATGGTGATACAGTAGCACTGATTAAAGAAAAAAACTAGCAGACAGCACTCTTGGATGCAAAGCTTGCGGTGTCAGCTCTTACTGATGTGGAAATCCAGCTGAAAAAATCAACTTGAGAAGAATTTAAAAGGCTGCAAAACCATCAGACCTCGGTTATCTATCAAAAGTCGAGGTAGAGATGGCTTAAGCAGGGGGATTCGGACTCAAAATACTTCCATGCATCCTTGAGAAAGAGGATGTATCAGATGGATATTGATGGTTTGTTCTTTGATGGTCAATGGCAGGATGAAGTTTCACACGTTAAAGGATGTCTGAAGCTTCATTTTCAGAATCAATTTCAACAAGATTATCCATAAAAGCCTAAGATCATGAATGATATGGGCAGCAGATTGACTGCAGAGTGGGGGCCAGAATTGATTAAGTCATTTAGTGATGATGAGATAAAGGCGACCATTTGGAAATGTAAACGAACGAAAAGTCTATGACCAAATGGTTTTAACTTCTCATTCATACACAGGATCTGGGACATAATTGAAAATGATTTCAAGAATTTCATTCATGAGTTCCATGTTACAGGAAGACTAACCCCATGTCTAAATGCTTCATTTATAACTTTGGCAGGGAAAATTGATAGGCCAACATCACCTGAACATTTCAGGCCGATCTCTTTGATAAATTGTGCATATAAAGTGCTCTCAAAGCTGTTGGCTCACAAGTTGCAGGATGTTATTCCTACACTGATATCTAAAAACCAATCTAGTTTTTTGAAAGGTAGACACATCTCAGAGAGAGTCTTGTGTGCAAATGAAGTGATTGACTCGGCAAAAAAGAACAAAAATAGATGCTTGCTATTTAAGGTAGATTTTAGAAGAGCTTTCGACTCCGTGGATTGGAATTTCATTTTAAACATGATGGAGACAATGGGATTTCCACTATAGTGGAGAAACTAGATATATGAGTGCATAGTTACTCTAAAACCAAACCAAACCAAACCACTGAGTTTAAGCCAGAAAAGGGTTTGAGCCAAGGTGATCCTCTGTCATCTCACCTATTCCTCATTGTGGTTGAGGCTCTGAACTGGTTATTACAGAAGTCTTATGAGTTGAATCTATACTGTGGATATATTTTGGAGGAATTCCCCATCAGACAACTGCAATATGCGGATGATACACTTATTTTTGGCAACGGCACACTCCAAGATGTTCTTGCAATAAAGTACTCTCTAAAAAACCTTGAAATGCTATCTAGATTATCTGTGAACTACAGTAGACTCTTTGGCATCAACATCCCAGAAGAAGAATTAACTATTTCACTTCAATTCTTGGATGCTAGAGAGACAGTATCCCCTTCACATATTTAGGCTTACCTATTGGTGAGAATCCTGGTCACTACAAGCTATGGAAACCAATGCTGGACAAAGTGCAAAGAAGATTAGTAAGTTGGAAAAACAACTACTTATCAATGGGAGGAAGAATAATTCTGATCAAAGGAGTTCTGACTAGTGTAACAGTGTACTTCTTCTCCAATTATAAGATGCTAAAACAATTATTAAGCAACTGAGAAAAGCTTTCTCAAAGTTCCTATGGAGTAGCTCGCAGCAGCAAGGTCACGAAATTCATTGGGTGGCTTGGTTTGCTGTATGCCAAGAGTTTGAGCATGGTGGCCTTAGCATTAAAGACCTCCAAGCATTTAATGATGCATTGTTGGGAAAATGGGGGTGGAAGCTCATGAATATTGATGATGATGATGGCCTATGGCAGCAAGTTTTGGAATGTAAATACGGAGATTTCTACATAGTGATACTCTATGAGGGTAATTCTACAAGAGCTAGACTTTATAGCTACTCTACTTGATGGAGATCATTGTTATCTCTAAACAAAATGGCTGAGTGGTTTTAGCATTCTATTAAGAGGCAAAATGGTGATGACTACGATATATACTTTTGGGAAGATCGTTGGTGTGGGAACTATAGGCTCTCTAACACGTTCCCTGACCTCTATCACATTATTGAGAACAAGTGTATGCTAATTGCACAGAAGCAGATGAACACAAAAACTTCACTTATAAACTAGACTTGGCAGTGGAGTAGAAATCTAACAGAGACAGAAACATCACAATTGCAAGAATTGATCTATCAAGTGGAAGAATGCTTTCTATTCACACAAAATTCAGACAAATGGCAATGGAAGCTAACTAGAGAAGGGATTTATACAGTAAAAATGGCGTACCACGCTATCATCCAGGCATCGGAAAGCTCCAGACCTGAAAATCCTCATCTTGCGAAATTGTGGACGAATTTGGCGCCGATTAAAGAAGGTGCATTTGTCTAGAGATTGCACCAAAACTTTATCCCTGCATTAGACAATCTCATCAGTAGGGGTGTAAATGTAGGAGAAGTTCTGCAATGTGGATTCTGTGAACTACAAGATGAATCAGTTGCTCACCTGTTCTTCAATTGTGCGATGACGGAAGAAATCTGGTATGGAATCTATCTGTGGATTAGCGGCAAGATCATTACCTTCACCAGTGATCCTTGGCAGAATTTCATTCTGCATATGAACATGATCAAGAAGCGAAAGGATGAGGATTTCTGGAAATTGGTTTGGTGTTCAGTCATATGGGCAATATGGTTGAATAGAAATCAAGTAGGATTCCAGGAGAAGAGGACTTCGGTGGCAGAAGCAATTGCAAAGATCAAGTATAAGCTATGGAAATTGGCCAAGACAAACAACTTATTCCATGGTTATACGGCAATTGATAGGGAACGAGATGCCCGTACAATTCATATGATTGATTTTGCGTAGAAACTATCATGAAGTGATCAACACTTCCTTGTAAATATGCACTCCAATTGGTTTTTAATGAAATTAAACTTACTTTGCTAAAAAATATTTTAGGATATTTAATTATAATTTAAATAACAAATTTTAAAAAATATAATAATATTAGAAAAAATATGTATTAGAATATAATTACTTAATTTTGTGACATCCGTAAGGTTTCATCTCTTGGCACATACAGGAGTGAGTTAAAAATGTGTCATACATATTTTGGGATATTTAATTATAATTTAAATAATATTTTTAAAAAATATAATAATATTTAAAATATATATATCAGAATATAATTAATTACTGTGTGACATTCGTAAGGTTTGAATTTTTTGGGACATATGGAAGTGAGTTAAAAAGGTGACATACATATTTTTGGATATTTAATTACAATTTAAATAATATTTTTTTAATAATAATCATAATATTCAATCTCACTCTCACCTCTAGCAATTGGGATAAAATAGTTTTTCCCATGCAAAATTTTCAATCTCACTCTCACCTCCCGCAATTGCACTATACGTGAGGGTAAATTTAATTTTTTTGAAATAATAGGGGAGTAAATTGGAATTTTAAAACCATAATGAGGTCAATTGAATTTAAACCAAACCAGAGGAGGATAAATTAGAATTTACTTTGTTTGAAGTCACAACTGAATGAGCAATTCAAAATCGATCAAACTACATTGTTTAAGTTTAAATGAATTTGGTACATGTATCATTTAGTATAGCCATAAGTTAATATGCAACTAGCTTCATATAGTCAGTCTTCGTGTGGACAGTTTTCCCTTCGTATGGACAATTTTTTCGTAGCACCATCCGTTTTCGAAATTGATCGCACCATTGGAAAGCTTATATTTTTTA
>JAOYMZ010065319.1:0-12630 GCA_025802335.1 Pinguicula primuliflora
TTCCATCAATTAGACATTTTATCAAACACTTTGAAGGCATACATAATTACAAAAATAAATGACAAATAAATGAAGAATAAAACCACAAAATAATGAAACCGCAAAACCGTTTAGACGGACAAGGCAGTCGCCGTGGCGGGCGGGGCGGCCGCCGTGGCGTCCAAGCCGCCCTGTCACTTCGATTCGGCTAAAATCGGAGCTCTTTTGAAGTTCCGGGCGACAAGGCAGACGCCTTGGCGCTGTGGCGGCCGCCTTTTAGAACACTGACCAAAACTATCCAATCTATTCTCATATTCCACTATAAATTTTCTACAATGTCTTTTCATATTTAAATTTTTATTATTTTAATTTTATAATTTATTTTATCAGACCTTTTTTTTGTAAAATAATAAATCCCACAAAATTTCCACTCTGAATCTCTCTCTAAGTGAAATCCTCTGCCTTCTCTCTTTAAATTGCCTGTGACTATTCCTCCATGAATACTTCCATGGATGACAACAACAAATTCAATCCTAATAACTTTCCTCCACTTTCGGAGTATACTTCCAGGAAGAAAGTGAAAAGCTCTGATCCAAGCTCTAAGGTTTTATTGGCCGGCATCACACTAGTTCCATCCCCCTTAATTTTCTCTATTGGTATCTCTGGGGCCCCCTCCTACAAATCCTTCTATCCAGCCGGAAAGAGATCAAACTAACGGAACAAGATGTTCACGGACTTAGTGTCATTGGCCCTACGGTCACCTTCAGCGACAACATTCAGGCGCAAATCAAAGCTAATATGGCCAACACAGTGATCATCCGTCCCCTAGGTAAATACGGGATGGGGTATTAGGTACTCCTTAGCCGACTGAAATCAATCCGGCATCTTCGTGGTGATTTCAAATTGGTGGATATCTTAGACGGCTTCTACCAGATTCGTTTCACCGATTCTCGTGACTACCAAAAGGCTCTGTTCGAAGGTCCGCACATCCTGGGGAGCAGACCTCTCCGAGTCTTCCCATGGGACAGAGATTTCGATACGAAAGTAGATCATGTTGAGCCGATTGCAGCTTGGATCTGATTCCCAGGGCTCCCTATTCACTATTCCCATCAGGATCTCCTTATCTAGATCTCTAAACCGGTGGGAACTTCCTTAAAGTCCTCACACCCTATCCGAAGAATGCGGTCTATTCGCTCGTATCGCTGTCCAAATTGATCTTAAAAAACCCCTTGCTTTATCAGCCATGGTGGATGGCGAACTTTACCCCATCCAATATGAAGATCAACACGAGATCTGCTACTCTTGTGCCAGGTATGGACATTCTTCCGATTCTTGCTCTTTTTCTTCTGATTTGGGTTCTCGATGGATTGTAGGAGACTCAAGATCACTGTCCAGCGAGAATATTCCGGCGAACAGTAGCCCACAAGCTCCCGCCACTGCAGTTGCTGACTCTGACAGGGTCCATCAGTCAGGAGACAGAAAACCATTGAGTCTGACGCCAATTATCACTCCTACCAACGGTAACTCAGCCAGCGGGGACGGTGATGCTCACCTACCAAAAAAAAAGCGGGGACGGTGATGCTCTACCACGTGCCACACATCATCCCCCCAATGGGCCTTCAGACTCCTATCCAAAGGGGCCAGCTCCTCCTATTGATGACTTCAGTAAGCCAGGTCCATGGTTAATTGCACCCAAGAAAGGTAGAAGGCCCACCGGGGACTCCAAGGCCCAAGGAAAATCCATCGGTGCCTATGGCCGATTCTCTGCTTTGTCTCCAGATCTGCATGATGTAGCATCCCCATCCGCCCAAATTCCCTCTCGTTCAGCCTAACATCACTCAACTGACCCATCATCCTCCAAGGGAATCCCCCACTCCGGCCCACGCAAACCTTCAATGGGCTCAACTAAAGGTAAATGTAAACTTAACCCCCTTAACCGCCCAAAATAGGTTGCTCCGAGCCCGATCAGATTACAAACCAAAATCTTCATCCCTGCTGAGGCTGCTACTAGCAAGGTCATCCCCAACACCAGTCTTGCACCTCTCCTACCCGCTCCCTTGGCTGCCGACCCCAATCAGATCGACGAAGCTAACCCTAAACACATTGCAGTACGAGTTCCCCACCCGTCTCTTGACTCTGATCCCACTAAACCTCATAACCCAGACACCAGATTTGAATACAGACAAACTAAGCCGAAGGGATTTCATATTAAGAAACCCAACTTGGTACAAGCCTCTTCTTCTTCTATGGGAAATACCCCGGATCCTAACCCCGAACTTCCCCCAGAGGATCCCCCAGATCCTAATCATACCAAGTAGGTCACAGATCCGGGTATACACAATGAAACTGATATGGATGTGGGTACCCAGGAAGGAGCGGTGCACGATGAATTCACCATGAATCCCTCTATTGAAGCCATGTACATGGACGCGAGACTGCCCAAAATGTATGCCACTACGACCCCTTAGGATACGGCTAAACAGGTACCTGTTCCCAGCCCTCTGAACTATTCCTAATCCCTCCTACCATACACAACCTTCTGTTTTAAATGGCGATACAACTTATCTCCTGGAATGCACAAGGTATCAAGAATGCTACAACTATCTCAGCCTTACGGGATCTTATTAGAATCCACCACCCCTATCTAATTTTTGTGCTGGAACTCAGGGTTAGTGGCTTAGAGGCAGGCGCTATTATCGGAAGTATTGGACACGGTTTCGACCGCTCCTTTCGTGTGCCCATGGCTATCTGGCGGGATAATGTGAAGGTGGAAATTCTATCTTATGACTGGCAATATATTCACCTTGCAGTTCTCTATAGCGACACCCTCCACTTCAACATCTCGGCCATCTATGGAAGTCACAATCCCTCTATTTGCCGGAGTTTATGGCCCCAATTAGGCTCTGTGACTCTCCCCTGGTTAGCCATCGGTGATTTTAATGCCTACCTATCCGCCAACGATAAGTTGAACGGCAGACCTTCCAATGGTTCATCCCAGTTCAGAAATTGGATTGCGGCTGCAGAAATCGAACCTTTACCATTCTCTGGTTCACGATTCACCTGGGCCCACTGAGCTTGTCATGAGAGGATTGACTGGGCATTCACAAACACTCTCCTAGCTTCCATTGCACCCTTCTCTGGTGTCCGCCATCTCCCTCGGGTGGCGTCGGATCACTCCCCCTTACTAGTCAACATTAATTGGGATAGCTCACAGTGCACTCAGATTCCTTATTTCAGGTTTATGAACATGTGGTCCAGTCACAATGCCTGGCCCTCCTGGTTTGTAAAGAACTGGCCTGCATCCCTCCCACTAATAGAAGCATTAGCAGAACTCAATTCTTTGATGATATCTTTAGGAAAAAAAAAGGCATCTACAAAGCCGTCTGTGCGGGCTGCAGAAAGCTATTGCGAGTAATCTTTCTGCAATCTGAAGCAATCCTTACGGAAGAGGAATTACTGATGAGGCAGAATTGGAGAAGCGCATGGATCATGCAGGGAGATAAAAACTCTCGTATCTTTCGCACAATTTAAGAGCAGACGTAGGTCCTCCTCCAAATCAAAATTAATACAGCTGGATGACGGAACTTGGAGTTCAGACAATGCCGAACTTTTAAGGCAGGCTACACTGGCATTTCAGAAGATTTTAGGCGCTAATCCTTCATCAGCAGTGAAGAATTACCTAGATACCCGATCCAGGGACAGTTTAGCCCACTGAATCAGCTGCAACTCTCTTCCCTTAATCAAGAAATCACACCTTCAGAGATTAAAACAGCGCTCTTTAGCATGGACCCAGATAAAGCATCCGGACCGGATGGCTACTCCTGTGGCTTCTTTCAATCTAACTGGGAGGTCATATCACCATCTATAATCGGCTTTGTGAATTAAGTCTTCACTTCTGGCAGCATCCCAACTGATATTAACCATGGAATGGTGTCTGTGGTTCCAAAAATACCGAAGTTGGAGAGATTTGAACACTTCCGACCCATCACTTTAGTTAACATCACGGCCAAGCTTATCTCGAAGATCACTGCGAACTGCCTGAAACTGATTTTGCCCACCTTAATCTCTGAAACCAATCCAGTTTCTTGCAGGGTCGCAACATTGCTGATTACATCCTTGCTGCACAGGAAGCCATCCATTCAATGAAGCTATCCAAGAAGAAAGCTGGATACATGGCCAAAAAAAAATTATTTAGCCAAGGCCTTCGATAAACTTGAGTGGTCCTTCATCAGTGAGACTCTTATTAATGCTGGTCTGCTTGGCTCCGCAATGTCATCAACTCGTCACTGGAATCTAGCTCCACACACGTCTACTGGGAGGGAGTCTGAGGTCCCATCTTCTATCCAACTAGAGGGGTCAGACAAGACGATCCTGTCTCACCCTACTTATTCATCCTTTGTATGGAAAAGCTTTCCCATGCAATCAACTCATCAACACAGTTGGGTTACTGGAAGCTTCTCAACATTGGAAGAAATAGGTTCGCTCTCTCGCATTTACTGTTTGCTGATGATCTAATCCTCTTTGCAAAATGTTCAGTAGATCAAGCAAGAGTAATCCTAAGTGTATTGCAAACCTTCTTGCTTTCATCCGTACAAACTATGAATGCCAACAAGTCTATTTTATGGACTTCTCCCTCTGTCTCTTTGGAAACTGCCCGAGCGGTCGAAAATATTCTGGGAATCCACAGAGTAGAGGATCTTGGAGTGTATTTAGGGGTCCCCCTCATTCATGGACGTGTATCCACATCAACTTATGATTCCCAGCTTATTAAGCTGCGTGACCGAACTCAAAAATGGGGTGCCCAGCATATCTCCTTGGCCGGCATGATGGTTCTCAGTAAATCTGTTCTAAGTGCCATACCAAACTACACCATGCGGACAGTGGTTCTTCCCATGAGCGTTTGTGATGAGATCGATAGAATCATCTGCTTATTTCTATGGGGAGGTGATGAAGTAACCAGGAAAGCATCTCTTCTATGCTGGGATGAATGCTGCCAACCAAAAAACAGAGGAGGTCTGGGACTAAGGAAAAGCAGAGACAGCAACAAAGCCATGATCTGTAAATTGGCATGGCAACTCATCTCTGACCCTCCTGAGCAATCAAAACAATTATGGATTCGACTCTTTGAAGCCAAATACGAGTTCCAGGGCCACGACATATTGTACCAGACTACAACCGATTCCAGATCAAGGATATGGAGGACTATTAAAAAACTCCTGCATATTGTTAAACAAGGCATCTGCTGGATTATTGGAGACAGCCTTAAAGCCCGATTCTGGACAGATATCTGGGTAAGTTTGACTCATCTCCTGCTTCCTCACTCCCTCCTTCCGCTTTTCCCATCTGACTTATCTTCTTGTATTGCAGACTTCGTCACACTCGATGAAGAATGGGATCTACAGAAGCTTCACTGCTTTATGCTAGTAGAGGTCATCCACCAAATCCTAGCAACTGCTCCACTGATCCAATCGGGAGGCAGGGACAGTATGGTGTGGCGGCTAACATCCACTGGGAAGTTCTCAGTCAACTCACTTTATGATCTCTTGATTTTGCATAATTCTAACCCCATTAATCAAGACTTGGATTTGATCTGGTCCCTTAGAGTGTAGGAAAATGTTAAGATATTTCTTTGGAAGGTGGTGCGGAATTGTCTATGAACTAATGCCGAGCACTACCGCCGAAAAATATACCCCTCTGACCTGTGTTGTTTCTGTGATCAGCCTGGAACCACTCTTCATGTGCTGCGTGACTGTAAACACAACAAACTCATCTGGCAAGCACTCGAAACGGTTCTTCCCCAGGACTTTTGGATTTTGAATACTCCCTCGGTTTGGTTATTTTATAATCTGAATTCATCTACTACTACTAACCCTTTCCAAGTTATCTTTGCTATTGCTTGCTGGCAACTTTGGTTGACTAAAAATGAAGCAGTTTTTCAGGGAAAACAGCAAACAACGCAAGGATCTATAGTCTCAATCAAGGCAATTGCCCTGGAAACGCATAATGTCTTGTCGGGGTTACACACTTATCAAATCAAGAGGTCCAAAGCGCTGGAGGGACTCCCGCATCGCTCGATCATCAACCTATTCCCATCTAATGCCAACATTGACTTCCTGCTTTACATGAATGCTGGGTCCATCGACTGTCCTCTTCTGCAACTTTGGGATGGTTCTGTGAGACTCTTCTTCTAAATGGATCTGCGTATACTTTGGACGTCTTGGATCCTGCTCCGTAGTGATGGCAGAACTGTGGGCAGTATGGAATGGAGTCCAAAGAATCCTGCAGTTGGATATTCATAACGTGAAAATCATGACCGATTGTACTGAGGCTCTAAACTTTCTGCTCCAGAGATCAGTGAATGAGTTTGCTGATCCATTGATTCAACGAATCCTAAACCTGCTGCGGTGACGTCAGGACCTCTATTTTCAGTTGATTCCAAGGGCGGAAAACATATCCTCAGACTTGCTAGCTAAATCAACATTTAGACTCACTGACTTCGCACCAGTGAAACATACAAACGAAAGGGAGTATCACCCATCATCATCCTTGGCTTCTAGCTTAACAACAACACTCTCCACCGAGCTGCAACTCCCCCTTGTTCCAGTCCAGCGGCTTCATCAGGCAGCTTATGGAATAAGGCCTGCAACTCTCTTCACTTTTGATCTGCTGTGACATGCGCCGGGACCTGATGTCGTTTTTCTATTCTTATTTTCGTTTGTTTCTCTTTGATTTTTTTCTTTTGTCTTACCTCCGATGTATTCAAAAAAAATAAAAAATAAAAAATAAATCCCACAAAAGTGAACGACACTCCCACTATCTGATGTGACATTTATTGTCACTCCACGTGTCCGTCACTCATTGACGTTGTTCGATCACGCGTCTTCTAGGTTATATATTTCTATTTCCTTCGGCCGTTGTACTGCCCTCATCCTTCACGCCGTGCTTAGGTCAATCCTTCCCCGCCCTCATGCCGATCCATATGTCGCCTCTGTCATTGGTGTGAGTTCATTGCGCTTCGTAAGCTTTGTATGTTATTGTTCGATTCTCTGATCTTGGGACCAGTCTGCCGCAAGTAAACATAATTCAAATTTGATGTTTTTGGATCTCTTATTCCATTTAATCCCCAATTTTTCCGTCCTCTTCAGGATTTACCGGATGGAGGGTGCTAATTCTATCAAAACCGATACCCCTTCGATTTCACCCTCGCCATAAGTATTTCGGCCATGTCTTTTGTGGGTTTGTGCACAAAGATTTGTTATCTGCACAACACATTTTCACCCACGTAAAAATTCTGTCTTTTTTTCCAGATCCAAGAATTGCAACCACATTTTGGAAGTTATACCACGAGATTGATTGATCATGCAAGTACTTACTTATTGTATCTTTTTGGGCAGTGCCTACTTGATTTCATGTATGGTTAAATATGCATTGGGTTACACCTTTTGTGCGTAGAATTTCACGTTCTAATGTACTTTGTCCTTTTGAAACTTCAGGTGTTGAGTGATAAGCAGGGACGGATCCAAGATTTCATCACTGGGGGTGCTTACTTGAAAGTTACAGAAAATGTTGGCGATCATAAGACATATGACATTGGCAAATGACAACTCAAATATTGGGAGTGCTCATTTAAGATCAGTATTTGATAAAGCGCTAGGTTATTTCAGATCGCCCAACGCGTAGGCCACCAAAGCAAACTATTTTTAATTTTTTAGCTTTACAAGAAATATTAAAAAAAAATAGGGCACCACTCTACGTGCCTAGAAAAATAAAGAGAAGTAATTAAGTAAGAGATATTTTACTTTTATTTGACTATTTTTAAAAAAATTATATCTCACTTTTTGTTTGGGTAAAGTAACCACACTTTTTGTGTAGATTTATCTATTCATTTGTTAGGGCTTGGGATATAACACATGAATTTGGTAAGGGAATTCAGGGCAACCAATTTGTGATATGAGACATTATCAAAATTGAAAGTCAAAGATATATTATGTTATGAGTAACATTTGCATTATCTTGTAAAACTTATAGGATTAACTTCAGATATAACAACAATAATAGTTGCCAATTATAATATGAATCAGGAATCAAATTTTCTAATTTACAAATCATGAATCAAAATTATCAATTTTACGAATGATATATTAAGTCATATCCTAAATCTAAATATTTGATAAATAAATTTATAAATAATATAAATATTTTTTAGTCATCGAATGTTAATTTGTATATCTATATACTTAAATTATTAATACATAGAGTACAAAAAAAACGAAAAGAACCAAAAAGATATGATAAATCCAAAATAAATATTATAATATAAATGGGAAAGTTGCAACTTGAATGATATCAATTAAATTATATATATAAAAATAATAATATTTAATGTTGCACACAAATCAAAAACTTTTTTATTACATATTTGACTTTTCAACAACCCTCTTTATCTTCTTCATTACCACTTTGTCTCCATGGAGACTACAACTCATATCCCATTCTCCCATTACAAACTCTTCTTCTAGCTTGTGCAGATCTTAATATCTCTCTAGTGCATATTCAATTTTTCTGGGTCTGGATTGGGGGTGCTCGAGCCCCCTCAAGCACCCATGTAGATCCGTACATGGTGATAAGATTAGCCTGTGCAGCAGAAAGAGTTTTGTGGTTGTAGGATTGCAAACGGATTGGATTCGGATTTTTTTCCCGCTTTTTCGGATTCGGATTTGAAAAACAATAACCATAACCAATCCATTTAAAATTGGATTATTTTAATCGGATTTCGGATATTATATTACGCAATTGTGAAGCAAATCTGATTTTCAAAATATTAATAAGATAGTGACTTTAAAATCGTGAATCAAATTGGATTTTCAATTTTGCTCCAATTTTCAATTCTAAGAATACAAGAAATTTTGTTTTTGGGTTCTCCTTCGACCTTCTGTTCGAGTTCTGTTCAGTGTTTGCAACTAGGAAAGGAGATGAATGACAATTTTACGTTTTTTTATTATAAATATTATTTTAATTAAATTATAAATAATATAATTTTCGGATAACCAAGATGACATTGGTCTAGTGGTGTGAGTGTGTGAGGTCAAAGGTTCGAATCTTGGTACCACCCAAAAAAATATATTTAAAAAAATACAACCGTATAAATACATTACTCTTCTACAAGATTTCGTGTACTGACTTTCTCTTTGTTGTTCTTATTCTAAGAGATGTCAAATTTGTCAATTATCTATCCAAATAACTAAGGTGGTGAAACATTAAAAGAAATATATTCGGATCGGTTCGGATGACCGATCGGTGATCCAAAATTTTGCACTAAAATTTGAATCCGAATCCAAAACCTTATATTTTCGGATAATCCGAGCCCGGAAAAATCCGAACCAAACGGCTAAAATCCGAACCAAACGGCTAAAATCCGATCAGTTCGGATTCAGATTTAAATTCGAATTTTCGAATTTTTTCTGCACTACTATGTGGTTGCATTCAAAATCTTATCAAGTACTTTTGTTCACCAAATATATTTTGCATTACAAATATGTATTTGTTGTTGGAAATGAAAGCTTATTTTCATTGAATTTTACGGGCGACAAATTGATGATTTTCTGCATTAGCTCACATGGCTAACCACGTAGGTGCCATTGCTCCAAATTCTCCAAGCAAGTAAAGAAGGTTGATTTAGTGTCAGATTTATTCCTAGGCCGATGAATTATGCATCCTTTCAAATTATTACTGTTAGTAATTTGCTTGATTACTTTTTGATGGACAGGGATATGGAGGTCACCTACTCTATTCAACAATCAACGTCAAAATGTTCTGCCTTCGCCGATAACAATCTAGATGGATACATGATTTTAATGATTGTTTTACCTTTTAGGATAATGAATGGTCGATGAAAGTTGAATAATGTGTTTCATACCTTTTAGGATAACTTATCTTCTGCATGATCATTGCATTCATCAGTTCCTCAATGATGAAAAAGCTCCGATTTCACCTCTTAACAAAGAGGGACAATTGATTTCACCTGCTACCACGGAGAAAATAGCAATTTTTTAAAATAATTTTTAGCATTTTTTATTCATTGTTGTAGGCGCATTATCTTTTTCAGTACGTCTAGATTACTTGGTTAATATTTATTTGATACAACCTCAATAACGTGTTCACTGTTGTTAGGTGGTTGGTGATATGATATCAGATGTATTTTTAAGCTCTGTTGTGGCCAAGCTGTGCAGCAGATACTCAATCCCGCTTCTTCGATATGAATATAAAAATAAACTTTATATCTTAAACTATTTCTTTCGATTTTTCTTCAGTTCCATAAGAAGAAATTACGGTTAATTTGTATGGGTATTGTATTACACTCATGAGTTACTGTTTGAAATGAAAGCTTATGTTCATTGAATTTTACAGGCAACAAATTGATGATTTTCTGCATTAGGTTGCGCGGCTAACCACGTAGGTGTGATGACTCCAAATTCTCCAACCAATTGAAGAACGTTGATATAGTGTCAGATTTATTCCTTCGCCGATGAGTTGCATCCCTTCAAATTATTACACTTGTCCCAATTTTTCAGTTTTATGATTTCATGTGACTTCATAAGGCCTGTGCTGAAATGTAGATTGACTATGTTTTGCTTCATCATCTAAAACACCAGAATTGAACTATTTCAGCGATCAGAGAAAGCTTATTTCAATGCCCAATTACATTTGGTTTTCCAAGCTTTACAATTCACAATGAAATTCACATCTTCAGGCACGGCTGTCGATCAGTATCGGTATAACGTTGGTATACTGTTACCGATCTTGTCAATAACCGACCAAGTCGGTTATCGACCCGCTACCGGTATCGGTAGCGGTACGGTTTTTGCGTTACCGATCATTTTCGGTTGGTAGTCGGTAAAACCGACGGTATCGTCGGTTTTACCGACAATAGATAATTAAAAAAAACTTTTCCTTTTTTTAGTTTTACGTTTAAATTTTTTTTTTTTAAAGTTGAATGAATAACGTTTTAAGTTTAACTTTTAACACTTTCTATTCTATACAATACAATTCGACGAGCCTACTCTTTCAGGAGCTTTTAATAACGTTTTAAGTTTAACTTTTAACACTTTCTATTCTATTCTGCACACTTCTTCTCTTCAGTCTTCTTTCACACTTCAGAAATCAGCAGTCGTTCGAAAATCAAAATCTCTTCCCAAACCCTACCCTGCGGCCTGCGGTACGGGAATCGCCATCCAATTCGATGAGCCGAGCCGAGCCACCACGTTTTCGAACTGCGGACTGCCTACAGACACGATGCTTAGGTTTTAGAGATGTTTTGGGTTTTCAATTTTCAGGTTTAGGGTTTTCAATTTTAGAGTCATTAATTCGAGTCACCACGTTTTAGAGATGTTTTGAGTTTTTAATTTTCGAGTTACCAAGTTGTAGAGATGTCTTGGGTTTTCAATTTTCAGAAAAATAGATGATAGAGTGCCTCACTGTTTCTTTTCTAATAATCTTGCAGGCTTGCTATTATCTTGCCAATTTAAGAATTGATCAGCACATTAACTTCTTTTCTTTTTATTTGCTCTTTTTTGTTTTGTTGTTCCAGTCCAGGAACTTTTTTTTCTATATTTCGGATGTCTGGATCAATGGAATTGGAATAGATTGTGTGAAATCTGAGTTCCTGTTGACAAGTGATTTGCTATATTCGTCTATGGCTTAGTAGTTGAAGAGTTTGTAGTTTGTGCATGTGAAGATGTATGTCACTGGGTTCTGATTTTGAGCATTGGATTTGGATTTTTTGCCACAGCAGAAGGAGCATTGGATGTAGTAGAAGATGTATGTCATTGGCTTAAATTTCAGTAAGGTGTATGCTATTGATTGCCTACAATTTTTCTAGAGATATACTTCATCGTGCATTTAGTGCAGTAGGTGAACTGGTCGGTAACCAACCGACCGACCGTACCGACTATCGCCGGTAACGGTTACCGAAATCTAGCGATAGCGGTAACCGTTTTTGTGTTACCGACACATTTCGGTCAGTAACGGTAAACTGTCAGTCGGTAAGTTTACTGACCGACCGACACCCCTACTTCAGGTAACATCATTATGATAGCTTCATACTTTCAATGTCATATTGTCGAAAGCATTTTCTTCATGCACATATGTGCTTTGTCTTTTAGAAAAGAGGTCAAGCCACTCTTTCATGATCTGAATTTGCTTCTGGATTTAGTGTTTGTCAACTGCTCCGCTCCTGCCAGATTTTACCAAGAACTTGCATAAGACAACCCAATTATAAGCATAAACAGGTAGCTTAGCTACAAACTTTTTCTTTTACTATGTTCCTTATTCTCTTCAATTGAAATGCATAGTGTACATACATTGAACCAAGTTTACATGTTGGTTATATCAGTACATTCACTAACTAAAAAAAGTTGATTTTACCTTTTTTTTAATTTGACACTTGTGGCAGTCAGGAGCAATTTTATCGCACTTGATAAAATAAAGAATACTTATTTTCTAATTTAAAATTTCCTGCCTTTTCTTTTAATATTTATAATTTCGGTTATATATAGTGTATGACTAAGGTAAGAAATTTATTTTTGATATATTCACTTATTCCTTCTATTATTGTTGTAATAATTACTATTATTAACACTATTATTAGGATTA
>JAOYMZ010065330.1:0-28543 GCA_025802335.1 Pinguicula primuliflora
GCTTAGGCTCACTTCTCCACCATTATGTTTATCTAGTCCATCTAGCTAGTTTGAGTCGGTATGTGATCGATATTGGCGATATCATGGAGTTATTATGCTAATTTGGGCTTGGGTGTAGTAAAATGGGAACAATATTACTACACTGCCATAACGAATCTCGCTTAAATTTGACGCAAAATTTTGGGTTCGTTACAACATCTCTCTGTAGATGTAAGAAATGTAAGACGCAAATAGGTAAACGATATGAATTTTGGTTACTTGTATCTAGCTTGATGCAACAGTAAAATCAAATGACATTCGTGGACTAAAATGTGTTGTGGATTTAAATATAAAATTAAATTATATCAATTTTGCATAGTAAGAAAATGGTATGAATTACATTCAAATATATTCATGCTTGATCACAGGTACTCGCGTAAAGTTAAGAATAAGGAAACAAAAGATAGTCAATTGAATAGGGTTGCCATATACCATAATCAAGAAAGTAGCAACACCAAGATTTTCGACGCGAAGCAACTTGACACATGCTTGTGCAGCACTCGCTGTTTCCACAACAATGTAATCGAGTCCCGGACATGCAGTTGACACGGCAACGTCATATTTTTCTGCACGGAATTGGATGGTAGAAAAAACATAACATAAGAGAATTCTACAAACTCCCAGATAAACCATGATTGTCTATGCAATGCAAACATGTTTTCAAGATTCAATTAGATTATTGAAACTGATACAATATTTCAATATAACCAATTTTGTGAAGCATGAGTACTTCGTGACAACAATAGCAGAATAAAGCACTCCATCCTATGTGTCATGCTTATAATTATGTACTTATCTCTCTTTCGTGGCGGAATTCTGATATTCAAACAGAAGACGAGCATGCTCGCTGGATCTACTTAAACAAAGAGGTTCCTCACAATCAATAGCACCCAAGTCTCCCAGTCGCCCATAAATTCCAGGTATAAGATTTCTATTTTTTGCTTGCAGAACTGCTTTCAGCACAGATCCTTGATTCTTCTCCGATTCCATGGTAAATGAAAGTTCTGCAACCTTTTGCCTTGCAGCTTGTTCTAGAGAAATCAACTTGTTTTGTTCCTCATGGTGTTAGCAAAGGATAAGAAGGGAAAGATTTGACCAAATCTTTCCCTCAAATATTCCCGGGATTATCCTTCCATAAATCCCGGGATTTACCATTGATTGTGGGGATGTGTGGCTCCTATATATAGACCTTGTATATTGATGTAATGAACAAGAAGAAATACAAGGAAGAACTTTTCTCCCGTGGACGTAGGCTATGCCGAACCACGTAAATACTTGTGTTACAATATCAAACTAACAAAATACTTGCGTCTTCATGGTATCAGAGCAGGGGACGAATCTCGTTATCGTCATCTACCAGTCATAAGACAAGATCAGAGACATGGTGGAACAGGCAGCACTGGCGGCGGCTGCTCAAGCGCTGGGCGAGCAACTCGCGAAGATTCTGAGTGAATAGAACAACGCAATTGTACCGAAGGAGGAGTCCACAGGTAATGGGAATCCAGGAGACATCACACTATCAGAACCACGGATAATCAGAATTACTCGATATGGCGGAGAAGGATGGAAATTGCCCTTGGGTGGCGGGGCTGAATTCAACACATTACCGGCAATCCAGCGCCTCCAAAGGAGGGTGAAACAGGCTGTCGGAAATGGTGGGAACGCGACCTTCAGGTATTCAATTGGATCACAAAAAACATTGAGGGCCATATTGCCCGTCAGTATAAGAATTTTCCGATGAGCCTTGAACTGTGGAATGCACTGGCTAAGACCTTTCAATCTGGAGAAGACAACCTGCAAATTTTTGACTTAACAATGCAGGCAGATAAGTTAGTACAAGGTAATATGAGCATTGAAACATATTTCAACCAAAGCAAGAATTTGTGGATGGAAATTGATCGGCGGCACCCTAATCCGATGAAGGACCCGGATGATATAATCCAATTTAACAAACTATAAGATGAACACAGGCTTTTTAAATTCTTGGTGAGGTTGAATGACAAGTTCGATGCAATCGTCCGGGATATTCTAAGGGAAAAGAACTTACCAGACATGGATGAGGCGTATGCCACTGTCCGGCGAGAGGCGGCACGACGAAATATTTTCGGCCCGGAAAGTCGGAAGTCAGCGATAGATCAAAACCCTAGTGGATCGGGCCTTGGATCGGGCCTCATCATTTAAACTGGGCCGAAAACTTGATCAGGTCATGAAGCCGGGCCCTCCGATCCGCCATTGGAGAGCGGGCCGGCCCATGACGTTGGGCAGGCCCAATATGGAGCAAGCGGGTCGGCCCAGAATGAACACGGAAATGGGTCAAGATACTCCTGATCGGAGACCACCAGAACCACGCGACGACCGTCGGCCACCGTATCGCGTTACCCCTCTCCTCCTCCACCGCCGTGCGATCGTCCATCAGACCAGGAACACAAGGGCTGCAGTTCATCCTACAGACAGCGAGAGATGCAATTTTGCGACAATTGTGGGAGACATGGACACATACGGCGGGACTACTATTGACGCGGCGGCGGAAGCTCACAATGGGGAAAAGGGAGGCACCCGCCGAGCAACTGGCATCACAGAGGAACCGTCGCGTTCGGCGAAGGATGTAATGATGATTTTGAGGAAGGAGGCTTCGTGGCTGCGGCCATGGGAAGGCGAGAAACCACCGCTAACCACGGAACCTCACCGTCATGGAAATCTGCTCGTGAAGAGCGATACAGATCTGGAGGGGGTAAACAGCGAAATGAAGATGAAGGGGCAGAAGTTTCGAGAGTACAGGTAACCCGTATGAGTTAAAGCCTTCCAATATCGGATCTATATGTGTGCAGGAACGAAGTGGGCCGGTTAGGTATGGAAATGGGCCAGCAAAATTGTTACAAGACAATCAGAGGAATGGGCCAGCTAAACTGTTGCAAAAAAATCAGAAGAATGGGCCCAAATATTTTTCTCATGGGTGCTTTGGTGAATTTAGTGATGATATGAGTTATGCATTCCTTAATTCGAATTCTGTGAAATCATGTTACTGGATTTTTGATTATGGAGCTACAGACACGGTGACATATGATGCCTCGGATATTATTCAGCCCCAGGTTCCTAGGAAAAGAATTATTCAGACAGCGAATGGAGAATCACTACCCGTAAAGGGAGCGGGGTCTATTGCAATCAACCCATCCCTAAAGCTTTCAAATTGCCTTCTTGTCCCTGCATTATCCCACAAATTGTTATCTATTAGCCATGTGACCAAAGAACTGAATTGCATCGTACTTATGTACCCATCATTTTGTGTATTGCAGGATATTCGGACGAAGGAGATCATTGGGCGTGGCATTGAGCGAGCAGGGCTCTATTATGTGGATGAAGTTGTTACCTCCGGGCGAACTATGGTTGCGAAAGGTACTGATCGTAATGGGTGGCTGTGGCATCGCCGTCTAGGTCATCCTTCTGATGATTATCTTAAGGCGTTATTTCCTAGATTGTCGTGTTTCCCTATTTCTTGTGAGTCGTGTGCTCGTGCAAAACACATCGTAGCTCATTTCCTAAAAGTATGTCTCGTGCGGGAACTCCTTTTGAACTTATACATTCTGATGTTTGGGCACCTACCCCGGTTGTTGGGGGAAATGGTTTAAAGTACTTTCTGTTATTTGTTGATGATTGCACACGCATGTGTTGGGTGTTCTTCTTAAAGAATAAATCTGATGTTTTTGGAAAATTTACTCAGTTTTTTCAAATGGTTGAGACTCATTTTGGGGAAGGTATAAAAAATTTTCGCACTGATAAACGGTGGAGAGTTTGTTAATTCGTCTATGAGTCAATTTTTTGTGGAAAAGGGATTAATTCATCAAACCACGTGCCCTTATACACCTGAGCAGAATGGAGTAGCTGAACGAAAGAACCAGATTTTGTTAGAAATCACTAGAGCCCTTATGCTTGAGTCTCGGGTTCCTAGTATGTTCTGGCCTAAAGCAGTAGCCACTGCCACCTATCTAGTCAATCGACTTCCCACAAGGACTCTACAGTTGAAGACTCCCCTACAGGCTCTCTCCACGTATATTTTTGTGCCGTCTTATCTTACCATATTCCCTCGGGTGTTTGGATATTTCGTTCATGTGCATGTACCAAAAATATTCCGGACCAAACTGGATGCCTATGCAGTCAAATGTGTTTTCGTGGGCTACGGTGTTAATCAGAAAGGGTATCATTACTTTGATCCCGTGTCTAGACAGGTATTTACTACACTCCATTGTGATTTCGTGGAGACCGAGTACTATTATCAGAGTTCACAGTCTAGTGCTCAGGGGGAGACTTCGTATGAGCCTCTAGACTGGATTATATCCCCGATCCGTGGGCCTCCTGATGATGACCAATTGGTGATGCCGCCTGCTCGTGTGCCCACGCCCAACGATGACCCTTCATCTCCGAGTATCGAGGTAAGTCCCACTTTGTCCTCTCCTGTTGTCGTTATTGATTCACCAGATACTGTTTTATCTCCACCTGCGCAGCATACTGAGGCCACAGGTGACAGGATCTTACCACCACGCTGCACACGTGGCATCCTGGCTAGGACCGAATCATATACCTGGCTCACAAAGATATCCGGTAGCTAATCTACTCAGGGGGAGAGAGTCTGGAGAGGCAAAGGCATTTATGACCTCCTTATATAAAGAGGAAATCCCGAGGACAGTTCAGGAGGCTATGTCTGTACCGGAATGGAAGGTGGCTATGGAAACTGAGATGCGAGCGTTGCGACAGAGTCATACATGGGAAAAGTGTTGGTTACCCTCAGGAAGGCGTGCAGTGGGGTGTAAGTGGGTGTATACGATCAAGAGAAAGGCAGACGGTACGATTGAGAGATATAAAGCAAGGTTGGTTGCGAAAAGATATACCCAGACGTATGGGGTAGATTACTCAGAGACCTTCTCTCCCGTGGCAAAGATGGATACGATACGTGTTCTATTTTCAGTGGCGACGAATAAGGATTGGCCCTTATATCAGATGGATGTAAAGAATGCGTTCTTACACGGTGATCTGGAAGATGAGGTATATATGGATGGACCTCAAGGTTTCTCTCAGGATTTCAGATCGGGTGAGACATGAAGGTTGAAGAAGGCCCTATATGGATTAAAGCAGTCTCCACGAGCATGGTTTGGGAGATTCACTGCAATGAAAAGATATGGATATGTGCAGAGTAATTCAGACCATACGTTGTTCATCAAGAGGAATGGTCGAGCCGTGACTTGCCTGATTATCTACGTCGATGATATGATCATAACAGGGAATGATGATGGAGAGGTTACTCAGCTGAAGAAAAATCTGTTTAAGGAGTTCGAAATGAAGGACTTAGTAATCTTGAAGTACTTTCTGGGAATTGAGGTTATGAGGTCAAAGCTTGGTATTCACATATCACAGAGGAAGTATATATTGGATCTATTAGCTGAGACTGACCTGCTTGAGTGCAAACCGGTGGACACCCCCAATGCCCTAAACCATGGTTGCGGATACTTGAGAAATCTACATGGGCAGACAAAGATCGGTACAAGCATCTAGTAGGGAAACTCATTTACCTTTCCCATACTAGACCAGACATTGCATATGCTGAGGAGTGGTGAGTCAGTTCATGCACAAGCCACAGAAAGAACATATGGAGGCAGCATTGAGGATTGTGAGATACTTGAACGGTACACCAGACACAGGGGTCCTCTTCAGGAGGAATGAATATCTTAGAATGGAAGCTTACAATGACGCAAACTAGGCCGGGAATCCTATGGATCGAAAATCGACCGCAGGATACTTCACTTTCATTGGGGGAAATGTGATGACATGGAGGAGCAAGAAGCAGAAAGTGGTTGCTCTTTCGAGTGCTGAGGCAGAATTTCGAGGCATTACACGAGGCGTGACTGAGATATTATGGCTGAGGAGACTGATGAGTGAGTTGGGGTTTCCTCCAGACCAGCCTTGTCCATTGAGATGTGATAATCGAACAGCTATTCAGATAGCCAAAAATCCAGTTCAGCACGACCGGACTAAGCATGTGGAGATAGATTGCCATTTCATTAAGGAGAAGTTAGAGGATGAGATTATTGAGTTACCTTATATTAGGCCGGAAGACCAGTTGGCAGATATCCTTACAAAAGTAGTTGCAGGACGATCATTCCATGACGTGCTATACAAGTTGAGTATTGGATACCCTCCTGTACTCAACTTGAGGGGGAGTGTTAGCAAAGGATAAGGAATCTTTCCTTCCTCGGGATTATCTTTCCATAAATTTTGGGATTTACCCTGATTGTGGGGATGTGTGGCTCCTATATAAACCTTGTATTGTGATGTAAACGGTGATAAGGAAAAATACAAGGAAAAACTTTTCTCCTGTGGACGTAGGCTATGTCGAACCACGTAAATACTTGTGTTACAATCTCAACCTAACAAGATACTAGCGTCTTCACTTTCCATATGTGCCAGCAAGTATGTTGAAAGATTACTCCCCACTCAGTTTTCTTCCAATTTGCCATAGATTCTGTCACAGGTTTTTATGAAATCCTCAATTGATGCATTAGGTGGTTTGGGCAACCGATCTGCAGTTATTCCCCAATTAGTCTCCAGAGTTCTCTAGTTGGAGTACAGTACTGAAAGAAATGGAGAGCAGTCTCTTCAGAATTTCTGCAAAGAGAGCAAAGCATAGATTGAAGCGCAATTCCACGATGAGCTATATTATCTAGGGTGGGAATCAAATTCTAGATCAGCTTCCACGTAAAAGCTTGTATCTTTGTTGGAACTAGTTTATTCCAAGCAATTCGAGTTGTCTCTTGTGTTTTCCATTCATTCCAGATTACTTGCATGATGTTGTCATAACGAAGTTTTGTTGAATATTTTGCAAGCAGATTGTTGTAGGAGATATACTGTAATTTATCAGAAAAACAAGAACTTATCGTAGATCCTTTCAATGCTATGTCGTGGCCGTCACCACTGCCTTGAAAGCGAATTCGGTACAACTGTGGTGCTAATTCTTCAAATGTCGGTTGCTCCCGAAGGTTCACATAGCAACTTCCAAATACGTGCACTCGTGGCCGAAAGGTGGAGAAGACACCAACCCTTGCTCGAACAGGAAACTTGGAGAATATGTATCGCATAGACGGCTACTTAATTCAACGCATCTTGAACCCTAAAGACGACCGTATTTATAGATGGAAATTACACGAGTTTGTTCCCCACTTAAACACGATCTTTCAGAGTCCCACACGTTCCGAAAATGCGTACACATTTTAGCCCACGATAATAATTCTTTTTCCGCAAGTTAAAGAGACCAAAAAATTTCTTTCCGTAGAAAATAAATTTTTCATGACTCAAAAAGATAAGATGGTCTACATGAGAATAGACAGTGGCCCAGGTCCGCAAGCGCATGCACACACACACATGCACGCAACCAAACCAGACCGGGCCGGGTGGCAGCGGCGGCGGCGTGCGTATGGGTCAAGTCCATCTCCTCAACAACTCTACATAAACTCATAGGAGGGCAAATGTATTTATACCTATCTATTCTTTTGTCTCTAACCGGTATGGAACAAGGTTATAGCCTTTCCAAGGCATTCACATTACAATCTCCCACAAATGACTTGGAAAGTCTTTCTCCGAGCAAGGAAGAGTCATATACTTAAATGTCAATATCTTTCGATTTGAATTGACAAGTTGTGGAGTGAGATTACAACACTGGCCCAGTGAGTGAGTGAACTATGTCTTGAACTCTTGAACCCATGGCTGAACTAAGTCTTGAACTCATTTGGGCTCGGGTCACTAATTGCACATCACATATATAACTCTTTAGGTGTACATACTCTGCGATACTGCTTCTTGCGCTCTATTTTCTGGGCCTACGCGCATATCTTCATTTCATGAATGCTCTAGAAAGATGCACTAGCATCTTTCGTAGAAGGCAACCAACCTTCACATCAACTTATGTGACTCACTTGCCCCTACATTTGGAAGGGAGTCATTAAGAGTCTTAAGCTCATCCTTCATTAATACTACCAGTTGCATCCCCCGATGCGTATCCACTCTAACCTCCCTGGTATGCAGAGACCGGAAAATACTACCAGTTGCATCCCCTGATGCGTATCCACCCTCAACCTCCCTGGTATGTAGAGGCCAAAAAGTACTACAAGTTGCATCCCCTGATGCGTATCCACCCTCAACCTCCCTGATATGCAGAGGCCGGAAAATAGTACGTATGATACCTGATCCCCACACCACACATAGGGGGAGCCAACTACGTCATAATATGATTGTTAATTCCATCTATCGATCCATCAAGTCCCTCTAGGTTGAACCAATGGATCCTCACGAAAAACAATCAACAAAGTTATGCAAATGATTCCATAACAAGATATAACTTTCATTCAAGTAAAAATCAGAATCAATCAACAAATGAATAACTCATCAACAATATATGAAAGGGAAAAACAAATCAATAAGGAAGCATTACAGTTCCTGAGTTGCTGCCAGTAGTCCTATTCCTCTAGCTGAGTAAAGAACCACTCTTCTCGGTAGTCCTTTCGTGAAAGGATCCGCCAGGTTTTTCTCGGATCTCACGAACTCCAAAGCAAGTACTCCATTCTTCAGTAGTTGCTTAATGACTCCATGTCGTAACTGGATATACCTATTCTTTCCATTGTAGACACTACTCTTAGCCACTCCGATGGCTGCTGGTGAATCACAATGAATAGACACCAGGGATGTCTTTTGCCCCCATATCGACAGGTCAGCCAGTAAATTTCTCAGCCACTCTGCCTCTTGTCCAGCTAACTCAAGTGCAATCAATTTTGACTCCATGATAGACCGAGCAATACATGTCTATTTTGCAGACTTCCAGGATACGGCTCCTCCTCCCAGAGTGAAAACATATCCACTATCATTATCAGCAACCCAGTTTGCATCACAATATTCTTCCAGCACTTTTGGAAAATAGCCATAGTGCAAGTGCCAGTCCATAGTACCTCTCAAATATCTAAGCAGACAACGAAGAGCATTTCAGTGATCAACACTGGGACAATGAGTGTATCGACCCAGTCTGCTTACCGCATAGGCAATATCAGGACATGTATAGTTCATCAAAAACATAACACTTCCTATAATCTTTGCATATTCTTCTTGAGATACCGCAGGGCCCACATTCTTTATCAGGCGAACAGATGGGTCATATGGAGTTCGCACAAGCTCAACCTCATAGCTATCAAATCTTTTTAGCACCTTTTCAGCATAATGCGTTTGACTCAAAGTAATCCCATTCGGGGTCCTTCCGATCTTTACCCTCAAAATAACATCTGTCTCTCCCAAATCCTTCATCTCAAACTTGGATGATAGAAACTTCTTCGTTGCATTTATTGCATCCATACTTTTACTTAAGATCAACATATCATCAACATAAAGACATATGACAACATAGTCTGATCCAAAAGTCTTCGAGTAAACACGTGTCAGAGGCATTTACTACGTACCCGTTACCAACCATGGTGGAATTGAACTTTTCATACCATTGTAAAGGTGCTTGTTTCAAACCATAGAGGGATTTCAGAAGCTTACATACTTTGTTCTCCTGTCCCTCAACCACAAATCCTTCTGGTTGACTCATGTAGATCTCCTCATCCAGATCTCTATTCAGGAAAGTTGTCTTGGCATCCATCTGATGTATAAGAAGATCATGCAGGGAAGCCAGAGCAATAAATATCCTAATTGTTCTCACCTTCATCACAGGAGAAGTAGTATTGAAAAAGTCAATCCCCTTTTTTCTAGGTAAACCCTATTGTTACTTAATAGGCTTACATCCTTTAAGTAACTCAACCAATTTCCAAGTTCCATTCTCAATCAAAGAGTCAAGCTCACTCATTATTGCCTCTCTCCATAAACTAGTATCCACTGAATGACTAGCTTCATCATAAGTCCGAGGATCATCATCAATCATGAAGGCACACAGTTGCACACTTGAAGGATGAGATACTTCAGCCTCAGCCAAATTGGAGATGATAAAGTCAGGTCCAAAACTGGTTTCAGTTCTATGCCTCTAACTTCTTCTGACTTTGTCGACAAGTTGTTCTTGTCTAGGGACTATTGCTGATGAGCTTGGCTCCTCTGATGCACCTATATCTACATGCTCATGCGAACCACATTTTCCAAATGGGAAAATGTTTTCAAAAATTTTTGCATCCCGCAATTCCGAGATAGTGCGATCACTCAGAGCCATGAATCTGTAAGTCGCACTATTTTCCGCATACCCAACAAAGATGCAGTCAAAAGTCTTGGAACCAATAGTAGTCTTCTTAATATCGGGAATACTCACTTTTGCCAAACACCCCCACACTTGAAAATAAATCAAATTTGACGGATATCCCTTCCACATCTCATATAGAGTCTTGTCCAACTTCTTGTGAGGTACACGATTAAGTATATGACAGGCTATAAGAATCGCTTCCCCCCACATGTCGTCAGATATCCCGGCACTCAAAAGCATTGCGTTCATCATATCTTTGAGAGTCTTATTCTTTCATTCTGCTATACAACTATGTTGAGGTGTGCGGAGCACTTACCTCATGCACTATCTCATTCTTCTCACACAACTCCTTCAAGGAGACGGAACCATATTCACCTCCTCTATCAAATCTCAATCTTTTAATCTTCCTTTCCAATTGATTTTCTACTTTTGCCTTGAACCTCATAAAAACATCTTCTGCATCATTCTTTGTCTTCAACAAATATACTCTATAATATCTGAAATAATCATCAATGAAAGTCACATAATAGTGATGACCATTTCTACCTCTCGTATCCTTGAAGTCCGCGAGATCAGAGTGTATGAGACCAAGAAGTTCAGTTTGTCTCTCAATGACTATTTTGAATGGCTTTGTGTGATGCTTTGCTTCAACACATATGGTACATTTCGAAAATCTAGTTGTGTCCACTGAGGGTATTAGAGACTTCATCCTCAGTCTCATCATTGAGGCCACATTAACATGTCCTAGCCGACCATGTCCAATATCGACTCAATTAGGTAAGCAGAAGTAGGTATTTTATTAGCCTAATCAGAATTCAACACAAAAAGTCTCTGACTCAAATAGCCCTTTCCAACAAATTTCCCATTACGAGATAAAACTAACTTGTCAACTTCAATCAGTTGTTTAATTCCAGCCTTGTTAAGAAGACCTCCTGAGATTATGTTGCGATGCGGAGATGGAACATGCAGCACATCAGTGAGAGCAAGAGTCTTCCCTGATGTAAGCTTTAACACGACCTTTCCTTTTCCAAGAACACCAGATGTACTCGAGTTTCCCATATAGCACTATTGACCTTCCTTTGTTTTTTCAAACTCCTGGAAGAGCTCTCTGTTGGTGCAGAAGTGCCAATTTGCTCCAGTGTCCTGAATCCAGTCAACCTTGTTCTCGATTAGGTTGACTTCGCTTATCATTGCCACAACTGGGTCATTATCCTCATCATCATCTTTGAGAAGGTTGGCTTGAGCAGCACCTGGGCAAATCTTCCTCTTGAAGGTGAGCTTGCGCTTCGGACAGTTGTAGGCCTAATGTCCAGGTGCATTGCAGAAAAAACAAATTAACTTTGAATCATTCTTTTGGAATCTCATCATCTTCTTTTGTTGTTTGAAACGATCAGCCAGTTTCTTGTTGCCTCCTGCATCTTGTAACTTTGTGTAGGGGCGATCTGTTTCAATAAGATGAGCATTAGAAAAATCAGCAGAAACAGAATCACTTTTATCCTTTAGGCGACTAGCCTCTTCGATCCTCATGTGACTAATAAGCTCTTGTAGAGTCAAGTCCCTCTTCTTGTGTTTCAGATGATTTCTGTAGCCAACTCACGATGGTGGAAAACCCTCACATATCTTCATCCCTTCGTTGAGAACATCAGCGCATAGGTTCTCGTAGATATGAACTTGATCCATAATGGGCTTGTTTTCCTCCATCTTATAGGCAAGTCATTTTCCAACAACATATTTTTTCTTCCTTGCATCATCAGCACCATATTTTGTCTCCAGGGCATCCCAGATCACCTTTGCAGATTTGTGCACAACGAACAGATTGAACAGATTATTGATCATATTATTGAGGAGATGGCCACGAACAATCTTGTTGTCTTTTTCGAGCTTCCTTGTAGATTGGGCGTGTTGACCAGCCTCGATCTCGTTTAGAGGACCCATAATAGCATGGTCCGCAGGAGTCGTCAATACACGATCGAGATCTAGGGCTTCGAAAAGTATCAGCAATTTTTGAGACCAACACTTAAAATTACTACCATCCAGAGATTCTAGTTTCGACAAGTCAGGAACTGAACGAGAACTAGAAGCCATGATAAATTGCAATACGTAATTCGCTTTCAAATTGTAGGAGATATACTACAATTTATCAGAAAAATGAGAACTTATCGTAGATCTTTTCAACGCTGTGCCGTGACCATCATCACTGCCTTGAAAGTGAATTCGGCATAACCGTGGTGCTAATTGTTCAAACATTGGTCACTCCCAGAGGTTCACACAGCCACTTCCGAACACGTGCACTCATGGCCGGAAGGTAGAGAAGACACCAACCCTTGCTCGAACAGGAAACTTGGAGAATATGTATCGCGTAGATACTCAATTCAACATGTCTTGAACCTAAAGACGACCATATTTATAGATGGGAATTACAAGAGTTTGTTCCCCACTTAAACACGATCTCGTAGAGTCCCACACATTCCGAAAATGCGTACAATTTTAGCCCACGATAATAATTCTTTCTTCGCAAGTTAAAGAGACCAAAAAATTTATTTCCGTAGAAAATAAATTTTTCATGATCCAAAAAGATAAGATGGTCCACATGAGGGTAGACAGTGGCCCAGGCCCGCAGGCGCGCACACACACACACGCGTGACCCGGCTGTGCCGGGCGGCGACGGCACGCATGTGAGTCAAGTCCATCTCCTCAATAACTCTACAAATACCCATAAGAGGACAAATGTATCTATATCCATCAATTTTTTTGTCTCTAACCGGTATGGAACAATGTTATAGCCACATTATAAATGTTGCCACATCCAGTCGTGTGATGCTGTTAAGTTCCAGGATGGGGCATCATAAATCTTTTGAGCGCATCATATCACATTCACATCACAACTCAAGGATTTTCACGCAAAGTTACTGTGTTACCAAGGACCCTAAATCCAGAATTGAACTTATTTATTCAATGCACGAAAAAAAATAAGAAATAAAAGAAAGATCCTGGAATATCAATTCAATCGGAGATCCTGAGAATTTATAGGCAATTAACTTTGTGTACCGAGTAGTGTGTATCCATTAAATGGATGATTGATTATATAGCTGATCTCTTCCATGGCCGACCCGTCCCTATGTTGAGAAGGAAACATTCATAACTACTAACTAACTCTAGTCGGTTTCCGTATCCACAAAATAAATTTTTAAGCTGAATGATGAGGCACCATGGAAAGATCCCAAAATGGTACAAGATTTCATCAATAAACTAATTGGTAATTATATACCTATATATTTTGTTATACATTTTGTCAAATCCATTAAGTCTATTATAGGGTATCGCTTTTCAACACCGCAAAAGTATTGTTTGTGAACACACGATTACAAGCCAAGCGGTATGTGTGCTCACAAGCCAAATAATAATTTTGCGGTGCTGAAAAGTGATGGTAAAAAGGAGTGCTGAGAAGCGGTGGCAAAATTCCAATCCATACAGGTAAACTCAACATATACTGCTGCGAGATTATTGCAAACTAAACTGTCAGAAAATTCATGAATGTGTAAATTTTCTGTTCCCATTTGTAATTCATAAATAAGATCGAGAAGCAACCAAGTCCACACAACTTGAAAGTGATCCCAGTTGCATCAGCCCTGACCTCATATAATATCACCAACTCTACTCTACCTACCATTTCGAAAATCCCCTCCGATACATCATTCAAATGCAAATGCAATGACACACGTACACAAACATCTATGTTTGTTTATACAAAAAAAAACTTCTCGATTTTATTAAGAGTTCGGATATTTAGACCTATTTTCTTGGACTCTAGGGATAGATTTAGTAGTAGGGAAGAGTGAGATATAATGGGATGAGAAAAGATATTTATCATTTAGTACGCAATATTATATATGATTTTAGCTGTGTAAGATTAATTAAAAAATCCAATTATCCTCTGAATTTCATAGGTTTAGAAAGGAAACTTAATCAATCAAAATTCACTTTTTTCTCGGTTCAAGGTTGACTCGGGAATTTTTTTTCCAAACTGTCCTGGTTATTAAACACAGGATATAGTAGGATAATTTTTCAAAATCACACTATATCGTATTTACTAAATCGGGCCTAGATGTTTCAAGTGCTAAAGTCACACAGATATACATGTCGTGTTTCATATTTGTTTCGACACGAAATTATTTAATCAATCTTATATATTTTTGTTGGTGCAAAAAATTTATGTGTAAAATTTTCCTAAGCCAATTTATTTACAATTTTTCAATATTATGAATCCCACCAACTTTTCTCAAGCTTTTTTTCACATTCTAATCTTTAATCTAAGATATTATGTTACACGGATGTGTGTTAAGCTGCGACATCGGTTAGCGATATGGATACAACTCAAGCTGTTCAAATTTGGGAATTAGCAAAGAAACTAAGGGTGGTAGCAACTTCTGATGAAGCAATGATTTCCCATCTCAGAGTCATGGAAAATAAGAATATAATACGATTTGAGGAGATGCAAAAGGATGACTGTCAGCTACAGGATGGTGGTATATAGTTTACTGGATGACAAATTTCGGGTTCCCGAGATACTGATTTGTAATCCTAGCTAATATTGATTACCTTGTCCGAATGCTGCTTAAGCACCCGATTAGGCACTAGGCGAGCCCTAACCGCCCAAATACCCGTCTATCGCTTTCTCAAACACCGATTTTTGGTGAGCTCATCCTAATACTGAATCCTGTAAATATTGTTTTTCATGGAATGAAATTTTTTTTCTTACTAAAGAACAGGGATGTGTGTTATTTATTTTAAAATGTCAGATCATTAGATTAAAACGATAAGAAGAGAAGAAGCATTTTGACTCGAAAAGTTCATTTTCTCCCAGCACTTGAATAGTTGGCGGCTTTTTTTTAGTGGAAAGGGATGGAAATAGCCACAAGATGGAGTGAGAAAAGGAAAATGTTGGTAGAGCGAGAGAAAGCAAAGTCTTGACAGCATTATATCCATTTCAGAATCACCAAAGGGCAAAGACCAAAGAGAGAGCGCATATGCTACGAGACATCATCTATCCATCCAGATGGAAACAGAGAGCGGGTAGGAGGATTGTGATAGCATGCTTGGTCGGCCATTGGAACTCTGAGTTTTTCTCTACCGGCTTCTTTTCCTGGAGTCTTTGTGTGTTGATTTTGAATTTCCGACCAGCCTGAGGAAGAGAAGAGTGTTGAAAATTTTGGGTATTTCCCGATTTGCTTCTTTATTCCACGATATCGGCGCTGTTTTCTTCCCAAGTCATCACATGACCGTTTGTGCAATATAGAGTCAAAGGTACGTTTGCAGTTCATTTCCGTTTTGCTTTTTTTTCTTCTTCTTTTGATTATTGATTTGGGTGATTTCTGATACAATCAGTTCTTGATCTTATACAGAAAAAACCCACTGGTGGTGGTGTTTGAGCATCTGAATTTTTTGCTGGTGGGTTGAAGAATTGAAAACCTCTCTTTATGCACTTTTTTTAAAATCTGGATTTGATTCGGAATTTGCTATGGTTGTAGACAAAACCTTTATCAGACCGCGGATCAGAGATCATAGTATCTAAAAGTCATATATATAAGCTATTGGGGATTCCATTTCAGAATCTCAAGATCATTTCTTTTTGGAATAATCAAGAAGAACAACCTATCTTTGGATTGCTTTTTACTCTTTTTGAGTTGACTTGGATATTGATCGAGAATGCCCTGGACTCCGGAGTTGAGAAAAAGTCTGTTTTGGAGATGCATAGGAGTTTTGTTGGCCTCTGTGATGCTACTTGGTCGTTTGGAGGCATTGTCCGATGATGGAATTCACCTCCTTCAGTTGAAGAAAGATATTATCGATCCCGCCAATGCTCTATGGAACTGGAATCCAAGTGACAACACACCGTGTAACTGGATAGGTGTTAACTGCACATCAGATTATGATCCAGTTGTATGGTCTCTTGATTTGATGAATCACAATATTTCAGGGACTCTGAGCTCCGATATAGGTAGTTTGGCCTATTTAACGTATCTTGATCTTTCTTTTAATGGGTTGACGGGGAGTATTCCGAAAGAATTGGGGAATTGTTCACTGCTGGAAACTCTGAACTTGAACGATAATCAGTTTGGTGGTGAAATTCCAGTTGAATTGGGCAACCTGTCACATTTAACAACCCTGGATTTGTGCAATAATCAGATATCTGGTCCAATCCCGGAGGAGTTTGGGAAACTTACTTCTCTTGTTCAGTTTGTGGCATACACCAACAACCTGACTGGTCCCTTGCCACAATCTTTTGGTAACTTGAGACGCTTGAGCATTTTTCGGGCCGGGCAAAATGCTATTACTGGAAGCTTGCCAGCTGAGATTGGTCGTTGCAAAAACATGCAACTTCTTGGCCTTGCACAAAATCAAATGGTTGGCAACTTGCCTAAAGAGATCGGCATGTTGACGGAAATGACTGATCTCATTCTCTGGGGCAATCAGTTCTCTGGATCCATTCCCAAGGAGCTAGGGAATTGTACCAATCTTAAGACTCTTGCTTTGTACGAGAACAATCTCGTTGGAGAGATTCCTCTTGAGCTAGGGAAAATCAGGTCTCTGACGTACTTATATCTATACCGAAATGGATTAACCGGGACAATACCGAGGGAGATTGGGAATCTGAGTTTAGGTTCAGAGATTGATTTCTCTGAGAATTATTTGTCTGGAGAAATTCCAACAGAATTGGCTCAGATAGAGGGCCTTTATTTACTGTACTTATTCCAGAATGAGCTTTCTGGTGTTATTCCTCAAGCATTCAGCAATTTGAGAAACTTGACGAAGCTAGACTTGTCCATTAACAATCTAACGGGGCCAATACCATTTGGCTTCCAGTATCTTCCTCAGATGATTCAACTACAGCTTTATGACAACAATTTGATGGGAACAATACCTCGAGAGCTCGGGCGTTACAGCCGTCTATGGGTGGTCGATTTTTCTAATAATCAGCTCACTGGTAGAATACCTCAGCACATTTGTCATCATTCCAACTTGATGATGCTGAATATGGAGGCTAACAATTTGTATGGAAATATTCCATTTGGTATCACAAATTGTAGTTCTTTGGTGCAGTTGCGTCTAAGTGGCAACTATCTAACTGGTAACTTTCCTTCTGACATCTGCAAACTTGTAAATCTCTCAGCTATTGAGCTGGGTGATAACAAGTTCGCCGGGCCATTACCTCCGGCTGTTGAGGGCTGCCAAAAGTTACAGAGGCTCGATATATCTCAAAATCATTTCACATCTGAGTTGCCAAGAGAGATAGGAAATATGTCACAGCTGGTGGCATTCAATGCGTCTTCCAACGCTTTTAGCGGACAGATACCATTGGAAATCCTCAACTGCAAGGATCTTCAAAGGCTTGATCTTAGTCAGAATCTGTTTAATGGTTCCATTCCCAATGAGTTGGGAACTCTTACTGTGCTTGAACGTCTTATTATGTCAGAAAATATGTTGACGGGAAATATTCCATCGGAGCTGGGCAACCTTCCTCATCTAACCGAACTACAGATGGGGGGGAATTTATTATCCGGCGATATACCGAAGGAGTTGGGCAGTTTGGCTGGCCTCCAAATTGCTTTGAATCTCAGTTACAATAACTTGTCTGGGACAATACCAGCTGAACTTGGAAACCTTATCCTGTTAGAGTACCTGTATCTCGATAACAATCACTTGGTTGGTGAGATTCCAAGCAGTTTTGGAAACTTGTCAAGTCTTCTTGGATGCAACTTCTCATACAATGATTTGACGGGACCACTGCCTTATGTACCGTTGTTTCAAAACATGGTTGCCAGTAGCTTCATTGGAAATAGAGGTCTCTGTGGCGGCCGTCTTGGTAACTGTACTGTATTTGTTCCTGTTGAGACATATCCTCCCACTGGAACAGTGAGAGGTTCTCGAGAAAAGATCATCATGGTGGCCGCTGCCGTCGTAGGTGGAGTCTCTCTTGTTCTCATTGCAGTTCTTTTATATCTGATGAAGTGTCATCCAGTTGAGATGGCTATATCATCACAAGATAAGGAGATATCCCCAGTGGATTCTGATATTTACTTTCCTCCAAAAGATGGCTTCACTTTACAAGACCTGATTGAGGCAACCTGCAATTTCAATGATGCTTTTGTTATTGGAAAAGGTGCAGTTGGCACTGTTTACAAGGCTGTTTTGCATTCTACACGAACAGTTGCTGTAAAGAAGCTCGCATCGAACAGAGAGGGTAATAACATCGAGAACAGCTTTCGTGCTGAGATTTTGACGTTGGGAAGGATTAGGCATCGTAATATCGTGAAGCTATATGGCTTCTGCTATCACCAAGGTTCCAATCTTCTTCTTTATGAGTACATGCCAAGAGGAAGCTTGGGGGAATTGCTTCATGGAGCGTCTTGCCATCTGGACTGGCCAACAAGGTTCGCAATTGCTCTTGGAGCTGCTGAAGGCCTTGCCTACTTACATCATGACTGCAGGCCAAGGATTGTCCACCGCGATATAAAGTCGAACAATATACTGATCGACGAGAATTTTGAAGCCCATGTTGGTGATTTTGGTTTGGCGAAAGTGGTTGACATGCCACAGTCTAAGTCTATGTCTGCAGTTGCCGGATCATATGGCTACATAGCCCCTGGTGAGCACTCGTAATCACTGCAGCAGCACATCGCTGGTTTAGTCATTATAGAATATGCAGAAAAGGGGGCACATGAAGTAGAAAAAGATATGGGGCTAAGATGTTAATTTTTCTGTTTTTAGAGTCTTATCTTTGTTCCCTCTGTTAACAATCCCATGATGTCATTGCTTTATCTGTGCAGAATATGCCTACACAATGAAGGTTACAGAAAAATGTGATATTTACAGCTACGGTGTGATCCTCTTGGAGTTGCTGACTGGAAAAACTCCTGTGCAGCCTCTGGAAGATGGTGGTGATCTTGTCACATCTGTTCGAAATTTTGTCCGAGCTCATTCTTTGTCATCTGAGATTCTGGATAGCCGTTTGGATTTGAAAGACGAGGTAACTGTCAATCATATGATCACTGTCCTGAAGATTGCACTTCTCTGCACAAGCATGACCCCGTTGGATCGACCGTCCATGCGGGCTGTCGTGATCATGCTAATTGAATCCAACGAGCGAGAAGCAAGTCCAGTTTCCCCTCCAGAATATGATGAACTCTCTCTCAAAGTGGATGCTTTATAAGAGTGTATGGTAGGTGGAAATTTTCATTCACCTTGTATGTAAATCTCACTTGGAAGGAAATTAGAGTTAGCCAGTCCCCGATGGAAGAGGGGAGTATAGAGTGAGCAATTTATTGTATGCTATGTAGTGTCTATCTGCCACACCAATCTCACAGTGTCACGTAAGCACTGCATAATGTGCAGTGAGTAACTCACTGCGCACACCCCAAACCACTTTGACACAACTGTTGCTGTAGAATTAGTTGTACATCAATTGATATCTGTCTTGGTCTGATCTGACCTTTACTCGAAAAAGAGTCTTGTATGTTCATGAAGAACAACATATACCTGTACTGTACCCATTTTTGGAGCCTGGCAAGTGTGTGCTGACTTAATGAATTCCTCATGCACAAATTTGAAATTTGTATTGGTTGGATTCAAAAGGGATGACCAATAATTTATGGTTTGTTTCAGTGCACTGCAGAACTTGTTTCTGCTGAGTTAGAGAGCATACATACAACAATCAGTATCTTTTTTTTTTATAGGTAATGAGGGGATTCAAATCCATAACTTTTGAGTGTGCAATTGTCACTCCCATCACCACTAGGACAACCCTTCTTTGACACAATCAGTACCTTTTATCATCTCTAACCACATTGTCATCCCGTTATAATTTTCCATATCTTGTACAGCCGTCTGATTAGGATGTGCTACTTAGTTACTGCTCCACACACTGAGCTGCGGTCTGATTCAACAGAGCTTCGACGAGGCATCTTTCAAGCCTCTTCGCTCCTGGGCCAGGCATTAGAAATTCAGCATCTCCCCAGATCTTGCATTTATCTCTACTGGAATCACCCAAACACCATCCCCCTGGGACTGGTTCCCCAGGATTCCGGAGCAGGATTTCTCTATCAATGCGATCAAGAACGGGGTCATCTGGAGCAAATGGTGAAGCAAAAGCTGCTCCGCTCAGGATGAGTTCATCAAAGTTGCTGGAGTTTAGTAGGCGGGACTGCTGCTGTCTCGAGTCGAGGTAAGAAGTATAATGCATGCTGTGGTCGATTGCTGTGCGTTTGAACTTGCGGGAATTACATAAAACTGTGGCGAAGTAGACAGATGTGGATGCTGCCGTGTTGGACAGGTACATGAGTAAGGTTCTTGGTAGATTGTCTGTGCCCATGATGGAAAAATCAACAAAAGTACGGCTCAGGATAGCCATGGAGGAGCCTATAAGAAAAAGCCAAAGTATTACTTTTCGATCAATAGTGTTTACATGAAATTATCAAAGAAGAGCAGCCTATCTTCTGATATGTAGTCATACTTAGCAAGAATTCTGCTAATGGTCGGATTGAAAATGTAATACACATTGAAAAGTATCTCTATAAGATCATGGATTTCCAGATTTGCATGATAATTGACAATACACACTCCTGGCAAATCCTGCCTTCCGTCCTTCACGATTTGTTTTTTCACATCTAAATGCCACAAGGAAGAAAAGAAATGCTAAAAGTTAAGTGATTCCCTCTTAACCGTAACCCTTACGAGAAAATGTGTTTGAATTCCTAATTTTTGCTCCATCCCTGATCCCTTCAAAAATTAATCAGTTATTTTTTTCCAAAAGGGTCGTTAAAACCATCCTTTAATGCACGAGAGAGTGGAGTCAACAATTTCAGTTGGGTACCATACCAGGAGGATCAACCAAACAATCCCAGTGGGAGTGATGTGTCTCCATTTCTGTACTTCTAGATTGCTGGTAATGTAAAACTTCTACTTCAATTAGGCATTTCATCAGTAATCTAATCTGTTAAAGATGAGCACAACTTCTAGAATAGAACCCACAAGGGCAGGAGTAGTCAAATTTTTCCCCTTCAGCTCTTGTTTGCCTTACTCTTTTTTCCTCATACTTGTTTTTCATTATCAACATAAGATCTAATCTCTACATATTTTCTCAGAACCCTCTAAGTACCAGAGCTAGTCCATTTGGTCTATTGTAGCAAATGAAAGTAAATATTATACCAATAACAAAACGTGAACTCAATAAGCCAAAATGTAATTCATCATGATCGGTTAAGGCATACAAGACCACCAATAGGCACCGACGTAAATTTTAGAATAGCTGAAACTACATTAGGTCTAGCAAAGCAGTGAAGTACTTGGTTCTTACCTGTGAACAACCGAAAAGCATCTGGGAGGGATCGTTTTTGAGTGGCAATGAAGGTATAGCTCTTTTCAGAACGGTGAAGTGCTGGATCAACTATTATTGGTTTAAGCTTCCGTGATCTGAGAAAAATAACGTAACAAAATGAATTACATTATCAAAACAATTTTAGCAATAATCACGGGCAGTCATCCCACTTTGATGAATTAAAGGTGGAGTCAGACAAAAATTTACTCGCTCCATCCAATATAGCTCGAATGCTTCACGAAATTCATCTCCCTGGGCAGGTATGATAAAATGTGTAGAAGATCTGAAAAGGAAACAAATGACTAAGTGATGATGCAACTGACAAGGAGATGCAGTTTTGCAAAGGCACTCACAAAATTACAGATATATAACAAATTGCAATAGGTAGAGGAGATAACTCAAGCTTGCACAAACTCATGTAAGAAAGAGGAACTCATGGAAACCCAAAAAATACATGAGGTTGCTGAAGAACGATCCATGTTAACACCACAAATGTTGGAATCCCCCTAAAGAAGCCATAAGAGTCCGAGAATATTTGCCTAACCAGATCTTGAGGCCATCCCAATTAGTAAAACGGATCCACGGAGTGGTAATCATACATCTTTGAAGACATAATTTAATGCCAAAGAAGTAAGCGCAGGTAAATACGTGAAATCACAATTCGTCCATCCATACAGTTCGGCAGCATTCTACATACCAACACTACAAAATCACGAATCAAAGCCACTACTAAAATATAGAGGAAATCATCGACATTGGAGGCGTTATTGATGGTCCAATAACTCGTCCTACACACATGCCCAATACTGCACGTTTTAAGTTTACCAACTTAATTTTGGAAGGAGTTAATTAGCGCCACATACAAAACAACTGATAATTAGCAATATGCATAAAAGCATTCATTAACGTGGAACGAGCATATGCATAGCATGGAGCTCACACAATTGCATATCTGAAAACGTAAACAAAAAAAGAGGCTAAAATAGAAATTAATTTCACAAGTACCACCATCAATGAATCCACTAAATACCATCTTGTGTGGCAAGCGGGTAATCAGCAGCAGATAGATTGATGAACCAATCCCAATTGGGAGAAAGATGAAGCAGAAGCGACGCAGCGTGTAATGTGGATGAGAGGGAGGAGGGTCCATTCGTGAAGACATTGTCCGCCTTTCCAATAACATGAACATTCTGTACATTCCAGAAGAGTGGCACTGACTGGAGCGTTAGAGCCAAAGCCTCCCGGTCTTCCTGGCTAGCAGACGTATCCAGGTGGAGTAAGTACTGATTTTTTGGGTGGTAGATGGAATGAAGAAGCCTTATCATTCTACCCGAATCGTTGACGGATCCGGAAATAACGTATGCCAATGACGGAGATGCAGGCGGGTCCAATGGAGCAGATGGTTTGACTTTTTCATTGAGGAGCACACGGTGGTTTCCGGTGAAGGACATGTGGGTTTCAAAGTACCCGTTTCTTGCAGTCGGGTATGCGGTGAAAGACAGGACGAGCACGAGTGAGAAGAGGGCAATAACCCCCAGTAGAATGTATAGAGGACCAACTCTATCGCCGCTGGTAGTGGCGCAGTCGAAGTGAGCAGCGGCGGAGGGCCGCCGGTGGCCGTGCATATGGGCGAATCGAAGTGAGAATTGCTTGTGCGTTGTAGGTGAAAGTTGAAGTCACGATCTCTCTCCGTGGGAAATGCATTTTGGCCGATTGGGTGGATTTGGAAACTACTTTTCAATTTATTATTTGTTCACCAATCTAATATCTAGATCACAAACCAAATTAATTGGCCGATTCATGAGATGAGAAGACAAAAGTGTGGACCCACTCTTTAACAATATCTTCTACAACTTGATGTTAGTGAATTTAAAGTATTGTTGGAATTAACATAACTAATATTAGGGTATGGCCTACAATTAAGATAGTTGTAGGATATCTTTTGATCATGTCATAGCTAAGGAAGCTCCTTCTTCGATTAAGGGGCATTTTTTTGAGTAATCATCTTGTGCAAGATATATTTGATAAACCAGCAAGCTCTTCTTCCTTTTTTATTTATCACTTCACTTCAAAATCCTGGCCTCAAGTCCCTCAACAATCTTGGCAAAATATCCTTAATCACCTTCGGCAAAATTGACCTTTTCACAAACATGCTTTCATGCCTTGAGCCTTCAGCTAGCTCATCCAAGATGTGCAGAGTTTCATCGGGTGTCTTGTTGAACAAAGAACCTTCATAAGGTACAATCTAGACAAAAGTTATGAATCTGACACATTCAGCAGAGGATTTCCGGCAAATTTCTATATATGCCCTGTCGGAATTATTACTTTTTTAAAATACCCTCTTACTTGCTCCGGGAGCAGTAAGACAGGTTACTTGCTCCGAGAGCAGTAAGACAGGTTACTCGCTCTCGCCACAATCTTTCGGTATATCAAGTAGCTCAAATCCGTATTATCACGATACTGTTAATACATCGTACTCACCTTACTACCCGTCTAACCATTTTCCCAATTTTCATACTCCCCCGCGCAAACCCATGATGAAGGACATGCGCAAGCCGATGCATTTGTCGATCCGGAAGCAGATGTTGAAGAACCGATAGAGGTTGATATGATATTTTTTGAACCTGACAGTGAAGACAAGGGGGAGAATATGCGAGCCATCTCGATACATCCATGGATAGATCGTTTGTATCCGGCAAATCAACATTTTGGTGACACTATAACTTGGCATAATGAGACGTATCCAATCCATGGTGACTCGATTGATATCCCTCCTCCATTATGCAGACAACGTTATGATAACAATGTAGGTACGCTACAAGTCGGGCAATTATATAGAGACAAGTCGTGTCTTATTCATGTTGTTACGAAATATCATATTTTGAATGCGAAAAGAGAGTTTCGTGTTGTAAAAAGTGATACAAAAAGGTGGACGGTAAGATGCAAGCACCCAAATAGTGTGTCATAATACTTCTGGTCTCTTAGTGGTCGGTTTTATGATGATCGGTGCAACTGAAAAATTATCAGCATTAGACCTGACCATACATGTGTTGCTAGTTCGCTAACTGCATATCACCGTAACCTTATACGAACTTTCGTTGCCCATGACTTGCGCAGATTGATCTACAAAGATCCATGTATTAAAGTTGATAGTGCACAATTTCTCATATCATTATGTTAACTTAGCAAACTTGTTTTTTGTATAGGATTGTCCCCATATGTTGTGACACAATTGATCCATGATAAATACGAGTTTAACATTACATATTCTAAATCATGGTTTGCAATAAAATGCGCTAATGAGATGGTGCATGGGACATGGACTAGTGGAGTGGCAAAACTTCCAGCATGCCTTGCTGCCATGCAACATTTGAACCCTACAAATATAGTAGATTGGGAGATTGAGAATACTGATAATCCTGATGTGAAGAAGTTAAAGTATGTGTTTTGGGCATTTTGGCCTTGTGTCTTTGGATATAGACATTGTAATCCAGTTATCTCTGTGGAAGACACACATCTCTACTATCCGTACAAGTAAAAACTGCTTGTAGCAGTTACATTAGATGTGAGTGGTCACATCTAACCGCTTGCATTTGCAATGGTAAATGAAGAGGATGAAGATGCATGGACATGGCTTCTCAAGAGACTTGCCGCACATGTGATGAAGGACATACAGAGTTGCATTATAGGAACAAGTATACTTAAGGCGATCCCTAACGTACATACTTTTGCTCAGTTTGGTTGGTGCCATTTTTGTCTACGACACATTTATTCAAATGTTACTCGGGACTACAGGGATAAGAACTTTAAAGCCATGGTATGGAGGGCACAAGATCAAATTTCATCACCAAATGGCCCACATTCAATGGCGTAATCCTGCAGCTTATGCAAAATTATTGGATATTGATTTAGACAATTGGGTCCTCTCTTATGATGATGGGAAATATTGTGGTATCATGATGACCAATCAAGTTAAGTGTTTCAATGGGGTTCTTAAGGGATCACGTAGGTTGTCGATCATTTCAATTGTGAGACAGACCCAGGACAGTTGCATCAAGTATTTTTGTGAACGGAATCATGATTGTTTTACAATGACAAACATTCGTGAAGTATGAACTGAGGAGGCCAAAAAATGTTATGATAGAGCTACAGAACATGCACCATCCCATGTAGTTACATGTTACGAGCACCCGATTGCAGCAGTCTACTATCGCGCACAAGTTCTAACTAAACAGTCGAAAGAACGAAAATAGGTTTTGTTAGCCGGCAGAGCATGTTCATGCGGAAAGTGGTCACGCTATGAGATACCTTGTGGTACGTTTAGGGTTGATTTGGGGTTTAAGATGCAGCATATAATGTTTAATTTCATGTGTTCAACAGGTATGTCGGGCGTATCGCTTGGGTGATCCCCTCACGTAATGTGTGCCAGAGATGACCATTCAGAGGTTGAGAGGTACATATGGCATAAAGTTTAATTCCCTACGGCCTGAGATAGAGGTTCCAAATCCTATTTTCCTATTAAAACATAGTATGGAGACGTGGAAGAAAAGATGACGTGGTCCACGTTCACCTCCTGCACGACACTCTATTGAAATGGACGAAGGAGCACCACCACCTAATACTGGTTGAGGTCGTAGTCGAGTTCGTAGTCACATAGATTGACATTTTGTTAGTTATATGTAATGTAACAAGTTGAATGCAATGCTACAATCTATTTGTCCAAACAAAATGCAAAAGTTCAATGCTACCATCCATAATGGAAAAGTTCAGTGTTACCATCAACTGTTATCATTATAAACAACACGCCAAAAATCATCGTCATCGGTCCGCTGAGATGGCTCGGATCTATCACCAGAACATCTAGAACGACTAGAACCAATACCAAGGCACAACAACGTCCTATCACTCGTTTCCTGCGTAGATAATGGTACGTAGTCCTCTTCTGCCGGCGATGGTAGAACTGCAGCTGGTGCCGGGGGAGATGGCGAAATGTCGTCCATTTGGGCACGCATATAGTTTAACGTCTTCCACATCGCTTCATCTCAGGAATCATGACACGGTTCTTTCGTCAAATGTTTGGAAATGCGATAAACCTACAATTAAATATTGATATTAATATAACTATGTACAAACAAAATAGATATAATTCATATATAAATGAAAATCTTACACAGTCTCCAAGAAGTGTCCATCCCTCAGATGAACTCCCAAATATCATTTTCCTAAACGTCGTCCATGCTCTCAAACCCATGTTGCATACCCCAGTGCAAAAGTGGCTGACATATAGGAGAACACAGGGTGTCCCAGTAGATGACCATGACGATTTTGCCAATAAAACAGGAACTGCGCTAATTGGGTTGGCCAACCATGAGCATTACACACACCCTTCGTGGAATGAGCAATGGTCTCAGACTCACGATCCACTTCGGCATATGGAATATTTTGAACCATGTCGAACTGGTGTGCGACAAGTTCAGCATGAACAAATTCTACCTCATCCAAATGAAGTATTGGATTGACATATGTCCACATTGCTGTATCATTAAAACAAATTCGAGACATCTCTGTAGCAGTATAAGGTGTGGAGGTTAACTATGCAGAATAACCAATAATAATAAGTAATATGAAATAAAATAAATACCTTCTGTTATATCAACAGATTTATATCCATGCGCAACAATCGGATGTGATTTGTGCCGACATCATAAGATGACATCCTCGACAGATACTTGCATCCAAAAATACCATCAATCGCCATGTTCATCCTGTCGCGGTGAGATCTCAAACAATTCATACGGGGTCATGATCTGATCGTATGCAATCGAGAGTAACCCCAAATCTGTAGAATTCGCGTAGCACCGTCTATCTGTCGTATGTTCTCCGAAGTAACTCGACACGGAAAATGGTATAGACGACATAAAACTGCTGATCCCCAACTGTAAGAATGAACCTGATTAATGTTCCGGAGGTGCCTCATATCAATCCTCGAGCACAAAATATAACCTCGACAATGAGTGTCATCATTCCTCGAGCACAAAATATAACCTCTTGATCAGTGCCAGTATCCGTAATCACACCCTCAGCACGTGTGAGTCACTGTCCGAGCGATGTAATTCTAATACCATGGTTTCTAATGTCGGCACTAGTGCACGACATACCGTAGTATGTCAACATGCGATGGATGATCTCCTCGTTGGTATACGGTACATCATCAGTGGTAATGTTCAGATCACCATTGATCGGTAAATCCCAAATCATAGAAATATTTTGGAGAGTGATCGTAGATTCTCTGAACGGAAACCAAAAAGTATGTACGTGGTTGGCTGCCACCTCTCTATCAAAACAGTTATAAAATGATGATCATCTCCCAGATCACACCCCAAATATGTCCCACGGAATCCAACATTATATAGGTACATCTGAACCCGCAGGTATAAATCAACTGCACGAACATACTTATCCAGATATTTTGGCATAATAGTTGCATCACACCTTACCACCCTATTGAGTACTTGTGTACTTCGATATCGTGTTAAATCACCAATAACTTCAGTCAAAGCAAGATAGTGTAAGCCACGTCTCTGACTTTGTGAACCACTAAAACTCTCTTCGTAACTCATTGCTTCAATCAAATATTACAAATTAAATAAATAAATATAATCATAACTAAATAAATACACAAAATTAATAAATACACTTACCAAAAAAACAAAATAAATAAATACACTGAATACATAAATACGCTAAATACATACTTTTTTTTCATATAGGGGAAGGCAACCGCCATAAAAACAAAAAGACAGCAAAACGTTCAAAACAACCACACAACAAAGAGATCAAAACTCATGGAGGCCGGAAAATATGTGCTTCATGCA
>JAOYMZ010065331.1:0-12629 GCA_025802335.1 Pinguicula primuliflora
GGCTCTATTTGTTCCTTTAGAGAATAATATGAGATCATCCGCGAAAGCCAGGTGTGAGATACGATCACATCCTCTCGGAGTCTGATAGGAGCACCATGGCTTTTCCAAAATTAGTTGATTCAAACCTCTACTCAATGCTTCTGATGCAATAACGAAAAGGGCGGGAGAGAGGGGATCCCCCTGCCTGACTCCTCGGGATGCTGAAAAGAATCCATGAATTTGGCCATACCATAGAATGGAGAAACAGTTTTGAGAGATCACTCTCCATATAGCATCTATAAAAGTTTCTGAAAAAACGAATGCGCGAAGCACCCGAATAAGATGAATCCAAGACACTCTGTCGAAGGCCTTCGCCATATCCAATTTAATAGCAACATTGAATCCCCCCTGTTTACCATCAAGGGAATGGATCATTTCTTGAGCCAGAAGCGTATTATTAGAGATTAGTCGACCTTTAACAAACCCACTCTGCTGAGGGGACATAATATGAGGCAGAATAACAGCCAACCTAGTAGCCAGAGTCTTTGTGATCACTTTGCCAACAAAATTGCACAGACTAATTTGACGAAAATCAGACATACTACTGGTAGTTGCAACCTTAGACACCAAACACAAAAGTGTTGAAGTAATGGCCCTAGGTAATTCATTCCCAACAAAGAAATAATGAACCAACTTAATCAAATCAGCAGCAATGATATCCCAGCAATGCTGAAAGAAGGACCCTGAGAAGCCATCCGATCCGGGAGCACTCTCTCCACTCAAAGAAAAAACGGCTGCCCTAATTTCCTCCTTCTCTGGCCACTTCATCAGATCACAGTTCATGGGCTCTGTTACCAACCTGGGAATATTTTCCAACAATCTAGGAGATTTTACCAACTCTTCAGCTTTCATCATCTTAGTAAAGTGATCAACCATGAGCTTGGGAATCTCTTCTGGGGGAATAACCCCTCCATCAGTTACAGGGAAGGAGAGACGTGAAGATTTATGTCTTATAATAGATACTGTACGGTGAAAGAAAGCAGTATTCTTATCCCCCTCTTCCAACCATTTAATCCGAGCTTTCTCTTTCCAAAAGATTTCTTCTGCAATAGCATTCTGTTCATATTCTTGTTTAGCCTCAATGTATGCTGAAATGTCACCATTAGATCCCGAAAAATCACTTATGGCCTCCAGTTCCTGCATTCGCATTTCTGACTTTTTAAGCTTCTCAAAGATATCCCCAAACACAGCCTTATTCCAGACCCGGAGAGCCTTACGTAGAAGCTTCAATTTACCAAAAAATACATACGCTGGATTTGAAGTCAAACAATCTTTTTCCCTGACATCCTTCACCAGCCTCAAAAAATCTGGGTGATGAAACCAGAAGCGGTGAAACTGAAACCGACATGGAACTCTAGGGCCTGGTGATTGCATTTGAAGCAACAACAGAGCATGATCAGACAATCCACGATGTAAATGTGTGACCTGAACCTTAGCAGCTTCAATGATCCAACTCTTGGACACTAACACTCTATCTAGTCGTTTGTACACCCGCGCAGGGCCACGACGATTTTTACACCATGTGAAGTCATATCCTGCATAACCAGCATCAGACAAACTACAATCGTTTATAGCAGCTATAAAATCGGAGGCCGAACCCAAAGCAACCAGACGTCCACCCTTTTTTTCCTCAGCAGAAATAACCGAATTAAAATCCCCACCAAGTAAGATAGGCTCAGAAACAGATTGGCAAACAGTTCTCATGTCTTGCCACAAGCTTTGCCTACCAATCCGAGTGCAACTAGCATATACTCCACCCACAAAACAACACTTTGAGCTATTTCGAAACAGTACCCGCATCACAAGAAGTTGAGGCAAGTCAATGAATAGAGAGCAATCAATTTTATTTTTCCATAGCATCCAGATATGACCCGAACAATTTGAAATGCCTTCATCAAATTTTAGTTTTTTGAGTAAAACCCCCATTCTGTCCCGATGTATCTTTGGCTCTGTAAGAATCAAAAAATCCAATTCATAGAGTTTGACTAATCGAATAAGACGTCGTTGAGATGGAATATTACCAACCCCTCTTATATTCATAGAGTTTGACTCCTGTTGTCATTTGTGTATCCTATGAAATTTGGATCGAGTAGAGTAACCTTTTGTTATTTTCTTTGGCCTCCCTCTACGAGGTAGATTTCCAACTTCCTGAAGCACATTATTTTCAGTGTCACTGTTTTCTGCTTCTTCTCCCCCAGAATGAGTATCAAAAAAACTTCTTTCGAGTCCTGCATCAGCCTCACTCTCTTGTGTACCCACTTTAGTCAATACAGGGTCCCCCTCTAGCACCCTGGTGGTCATCTCCTTTGACTCTAGAAAGCTAATATTTTCAGCTACTATTTGAAGAAGGCATACTTCAACAACGTCATGAGAAATAGGGCTGATTGGGGTTACAGTTATATGGATTGGTATACAGTTATCCTGACCCAGTATATCGCCCAAACCATCCATTATACTAGCTGCCCCAGAACATTGTGTAGCCCCGCCCAATATGACATCAAAAACTGGCAGAATATCCACTATCTGTGATATACTGGGCTCGACTGATTTACCAATTTCAACATCCGACACCCTCTCACAATCCATGCCATTTGAACTCGAATGAATCAGAGTGTTATCCTCTACTCCAACAAAAGAAGCTGCAGCCTCACAAATCTTTCCAGCAACACAGTCCAAGATCCCCTCCTCAATCTGAAGATGCTCCGAGTTCATATTGAAAGAGACAGGGAGGAGCTCCCCCAAATGTACTGATTCCACTTCGTTAGACGATTCTGCCAACACATTTTTGCCCTTATCAACCCCACGCTTCTGAGAGACAGATTTAGCAATCCCTTCTAATAGTAGCTGCAACACCTGATCATTAATTTCTCAGCCTCTACCCTCGATTTAAACATATATACCTGAATACTGCTGATAGTAGCTGCGTCAATATTCTTAGGAAATGAAGTAAGAGCCACTAGAGCATAACTAGCCACCGAATTCTCCAGAACCAGACCACGAGGGATGAGATCATGTTGTGCTGCAGGAGCCTTCTGCACTTTTCGCCACTGCGGCCTTGGTTTAGCCCAGGCTGCCTTCTGATTAACTTGAGCATCAGCAGGATTATTGTGATTATCAGAAGGATTTAGAACTCGACAATTCGACTGAGAGTGCCCCTTGCGCATACAGTGCTCACAATACTCAGGAATATACTTACACTCAATGCTCTACCAGAATCCTACCTCCCCCAAGACTACCCAAACTTGTTTCTAAATTGGTGTCAACAAATCCACCTCCCCACAAAATCTAGCCTCACTTAGACGAGAGAGGTCCAAAGTAGCCTTATCATCCATTAAAGGTTTCCCCAACATACGAGCAATATCAATATTGGTTCCCGGTCATATAACAGCAGAGGAAGATCAGGGAAAGAGATCCATATCGGAGCGATGTGAGGCTCGACATCACTACGAAAATACGGCATCCAACCAAATACACGCATTGGATATCCTCCAATGTCCCAGAGCTCTCTAAGCAAAACTCGATTTCTGTCATCTACGCATCCAAATCGAAGAAGGATGTGCTTATGATCCATAACTCTAGACGTGAATTCAGTCCTAAGTTCGAAACCAGAAATAATCGTTCGAATTGCACGAATTGAGGGTCTGCCTCGTGAGAATTTAACGATCAAGGCTTTAATGAATGGGGCACTATATTTCTCTACTTCTTCCTCAGTAAAAGTAGTCGCCGGGGCCCCTTTCCAATTCCAGATCACGCTGCCCGATGAGCTACATGCCGGATCTAGGAATGTATTAGAAACAACAGAAGCATATGATTTGTGACCAGATTCTGGAGTCGTCAATTTGTTAGGAGCAAATTCCAGATCCGTTGCCTCCGTGGCCATAGAGGCCGTCCAGAAGCACAAAGATGAAGTCAGAAGAAGATCTGAACGGAATTGCGTCGATTAGGCAGAGCGGAAACCACCGCGATTCTCAATGTGTGTAATTGCACCGTAGTGTACGTGTTTTTTGCCAGAGCGTACGATTTTTGTTGAACTTGACTCCTTCCTGATGCCTCTTGCATATTTGCTATTTTGATTTGTTTTTGCAAGTCCATAGCCCGTGTTTGTTTTTCCTCAGTAACCTCCTCCACTTCCATTTGTAGTTCCAGTTCATTCATCTTTGCCTGTAGGTCGTGTAATGTAGAGTGAATATCCCCTCCCTCTGTCTTATTTCAGGTTTGGATTGTTGTCCTAAATATCTTGAGTTTTTCTTTCAGTCTGTAGCTCGCATAACCTTCTATTTTAGTGTCTGTCCAAGTTTTCACCACCAGGTCGTTGTACTCTTTTTTATCCAACCAACAGTCTAGCACTCTCGTTGGTTTTGGCCCCCAGTTGATCTGATACTTAGTCAAAGTGACAGGGCAATGATCTGAGTCATCTCTGTCCAAACCAGTTTGAATCCATTCACCACTGCTACCCAACCAATGCTCATTTGGCAAAAAACGATCAAGCCTGCTCATTGATCTTAGTGACGACAATTACCAAGTATATTTCCTTCTTACCATTGGAATGTCAAATAACTTCATGTCCTCCACTAACTGTTGAAACTGTAGTATTTCTGCTCTGTCAGTCTCCAACTCCTTTCCTTTCTGTAACATTCAGCACAGCGTTGAAATCTCCCATTACCAGCCACTTTTCATTTGTCTATTGTTTCTTCTCTGTAGTATTGCATCCCACTGTTTCTGCTTTTTGTCCAGTTCAGCCGGTCCATATACATTTATCATGTTTCTCTTAACATCCTCATGTGACCAGAAGCCTTCTATGCCCAGGATTCCCTCTTCACCCCATATACCGCATCTTGAAAATTTACGAGGGTTCCAGATACAAAGTAAACCACCCGAAGCTCCTGAAGATCCTTGATACGTCCAATCCAATTCTGTTTCATACCATAGTCCTTCACACACTTTTCTGTCAATGTGTTCCAGTTTTGTTTCTTGTATAGCAATGAAATCTATTCTTGTTTTTGCTATCAACTGTCTTACAATGAAATCTGTTCTTGTTTTTGCTATCAACTGTCTTACTTTCTGTCTCCGACCTGTACTCCCCAAACCTCTCACGTTGTAGGTTGTTATATGCATTGGGGTATCTGCACAGTTATTTTCCTACTCCTCAATTCAATATCCATTTTCTTTTTTTCATCATGATCTCTATTTTCCATAATCAGCATTGCTGCCACCTCCTCATTTTCCCCTTCCTGAAAATGTATTCCAATGGCCTTTCCCAGATGTAGTGCAGATTCGGCTTCAGCACGTAGATTCCTTGAGTTAGATGCTATAATGTTGCTGTCACTTATTGAGGTGGATAGGGATGCACTGTTTTCCTTTGTCATTTTCATTGATGTGTTCATTGCATTCACCCATTCAGCTTTAAGCTTCTCATTCAACTGTTTCTGTTTCGTTGCCTTTGGATCCCTTTTGGCTTTCTGTGATTTACCTCGACTCTTTATCTTAGATATTGTTGTCTTTTTTTCACCTCTTTCTCCACATTTATAGATTCCTCCGGTAATTCTTTGGGTGCTTCTCTACCCAGTGCTGTTGTTACATTGTTGGAGATATACTGCTCATTCCTATCAGCTGCGACTCCAGACGTTTCCCATTCCAGCCTGCAATAGTTTAAAATAATTAAATAAATTCTATAGTTTCTGATTCCCACTTCTTTTTCCAAATTAGTTCCTCCATGTTCTCAGCGTTAAGATCCACTTTTGTAGTAAACTTTTCACCACTTTCCTGTTCATTTTGAGGTTGCTTATCTACTTCATCTATCTTTCCATGTGATTGCTCTTCAGTCTCCATCTGTCTGTCCTCTTCCTTATTTCCACATTGAAATGTATCTGAGATCCGACTACAGACCATGTCAGATTCTGTATCAGCACCAGTTATTGGCTCCATATTCACTTTCGTCCCTATTTCTTCCTCAATCAATATGGGTTCCCACAATTTACTTATTGGGAATTCCCCTCGTAGCTGGTCCGCAGTATACTTTTCATCATTTTCCTCTTCTTGTCCTATCTCACCATCCTCTCTGCCTTCCTCTTTCTCAGTCATTGTCCTGACCGGTTCAGGATAAAGTTGTGGTTTGGGCCTTGTTGATTCCGGAATTTTGTCACATTCATCATCTGAATCTATGATTTCATGATTCTCCTTGAAAGCAGAGTAATCATCCGAGCTCTGGCTACTTGTGTCTATATGTTCCGCACTCATATTGCTGTGGTCATCCATAAATAAATTTTCTCCCACCTCCACTATTGTTACTTCGTAAATTAGACCATCTACTGTTATCTCCAGGTTGCCATTCATGCATTTACTGTTATCGGATTGGATGAGGATTTGTGCAGCCTCTAAGTATTTCCTTTCCAAGGTAGATGTATCAATTCGGATGACCTTGCCCAAATTTGTTCCAATTCTTTGCAATATGTCCTCTGTCCAACATGAGAACGGTATTCCAAAGAGCTTTACCCATCTTAGCCTCTCTTTGTTTGGTGGTTTGTTTGTTCCATCCGATATATCATCCACCCAGGTTTGTAACCATTCAAGACCAATAGTGAACAAAGCTTCAATCTCAATATTTCCCTCTTCCCACACAAGTACATTTCCATTTCCCATCGGGCTAACTTTGACATTTTTGTAGCCTCCCCTTTTCAATTCGTTCACCAGATCTTTACACCCTTCTTTCTGTTTCAAACGACAAACCTTGCTGTGCCGTAACCACTCAGAATCCTTTGCCTAAGTTTTGAACTTTAGTTCCATGGTATGCCCTTTCTGGTTTACTTGTCCATACTTAGGTTGAGGCTTTATTGCATCCTGTCTCAATATGTTCAAAACTTCTGATATTATCCAACTTCTAATCAAGTTTTATTACATACTGGTATAATTGCCAAAACATTATATTCTAACTTTCAGAAGATGTTGGTCCTATTGTTCAACCTATGATTGCTAAATTCAAAGATTATTGGTTAGATATTCTTTCTTTATACTGTTATGTTATCGTTTTGGTTCCTACTAGAAAGTTAATCGGTTTGTCAAAGGGCCTGCTTCCATTGGGGGATTGCGGGGATGGATTAATTTGTAATAATTTTTCTGATTTCTAAAGTATTTTGTAATAATTTTTCTGATTTCTAAAATATTTTTTAGAATTTTAATGTAATTTAATATATTTTTTTAAAAGTATTTTTAATTTAAAAAAACCAAACCTAGGTCGGATTTTGGGGTCACGGTTTCGCAGTCAAATCAAACCTCAGGTCCGGTTTGAAACTGGTTTGGACCTGACCTGCAGCTATTTCCCCTAGGGCCTGAGATAGAGGTTCCAAATCTTACTTTCCTACTAACGCATAGTATGGAGGTGCGTAAGAAAGGACGATGTGGTCCACGTTCACCTCCCACACGATACCTTAATGAAATGGGCAAATGAGCACCACCACCTAGTACTGGTCGAGATCGTAGTCACACAGATTTACATTTTGTTGGTTATGCGTAATGTAACAAGTTGAATCCAAGTTCAGTGCTATCATCTATTAGTCCAAACACAATGCAAAAGTTCAGTGATACCATCCAGAATGGAAAAGTTCAGTGCTACCATCAATTGTTATCATTATAAACAGCACGCGAAAAATCATCATCATCGGTCCGGTCTACATCACGTTGAGATGGCTTGGATCTATCATGAGAATGCCTAGAATAGCTAGAACCAATACCAAGGCGCAACAACGTCCTATCACTTGTTTCCAGCATAGATAACGCCATGTAATCCTCTTCTGCCGGCGATGCGTAACAGCAGCTAGTGCCAAGGGATATGATGAAATGTCGTCCATTCGGGCACACCTATAGTTTCACGTCTCCCACATCGCTTCATCTCGGGAAACATGATGTTGTTCCTCCATCAAAAGTTTGGACATGCGATAAATCTACAATTAAATATTGGTATTGATATAACTATATACAAACAAAAATAGATATAATCCATCTATAAATGAAAATCTTACACAGTCTCCAGGATGTGCTCATCTCTCAGATGAACTCCCAGTATCATTTGCGGGAACAGTAGATGTCACAAACGCTGCCCATGCTACCGAACCCATGTTGCATACCCCGGTGCAAAAGTGGCTGATATATCGGTGAACACAGGGTGTCCCGCTAGATGACCATGACGATTTTGTCAATAAAACAGGAACTACGTAAATTGGGTTGGCCAACCATGAGCATTACGCACACCCTTCGACGAATGATCAAGGGTCTCAGACTCTTGATCTACTTCGGCATCTGGAATATTTTGAACCACGCCGAACTAGTGTGCGACACGTTCAGCGTGAACAAACTCTACCTCATCCAAATAAAGTATGGGACTGGCATATGTCCACAATGCTCTATCATGAAAACAAATCTGAGATATCTCTGCATCAGTATAGGGTGTGGAAGTGAACTGTGTAGAATAACCAACAATAATAATTAATATAAATATAAATATAAATATAATAAATACCTTCTGTGGCGTCAACAAATCTATATCCATGCTCAACAATCGGATGCAATTTGTGCCGACATCATAAGATGACATCCTCGACAGATACTTGCATACAAAAATACCGCAAATCACCATGTTCCTCCTGTCGCGGTGAGATCTCAAACAATCCATCTGGGCTCACAGTGTGATCGTATGCATTCGAGAGTAACTCCAAATCTATAGAATCAGCGCAACACTGCCTATCTATTGTATGTTCTCCGAAGCAGCTCGACACAGAAAATGGAATAGACGACACAAAACTGTTGATTCCCATCTATAAGAACGAACCTGATTTATGTCTCGGAGGTATACCAAATGCCTCATATCAATCTTGTTGCCACTAGTATCCGGCAACAATATGCCAGCAACAATGAATGCCATCATTCCTCGAGCACAAAATATAACCCCTTGATCAGTGGTAATATCCATAATCACACCCTCAGCACGTGTGAGCCATTGTACAAGCGATGTAATTCTAATACCATGGTTTCTAATGTTGGCACTAGTGCACGGCATACCATACTATGTCAACATGTGATGGATGATCTCCTCGTTAGTATACGATATATCATCAGGGGTAATGATCAAATCACCATTGATCGATAACTCCCAAATCATAGAAACGTCTTGGAGAGTGATCGTACATTCTCCGAACGGAAACCAAAAAGTATGTGTGGCAGGATACCACCACTCTATCAAAGCAGTAATAAAATGATGATCCTCGCTAGGATCACAGCTCAAATTTAACCCCCCAGAATCCAGCATTATATAGGTACATCTGAACTCGGGGATGTAAGGCAACTGCACGAACATACTTATTCGGATATTTTGGCGTAATAGTTGCATCACGCCTTACTGCCCTAACAATTATTTGTGTACTTCGATGTCGTGCTAAATCACCAATAACTTTAGTCGGACAAGAAAATGTAAACCAGGTATGACTTTGTGAACCACTAAACCTCTCTTCGTAACTCATTGCCTTAATCAAATATTACAAATTAAATAAATAAATATATTCATAACTAAATAAATACACAAAACAAATAAATACACAAAATAAACAAATACGTAAATTAAATAAATACACTAAATACATCATTTAAATAAATTAAATTACCCGCTAAAAAAAATTACTGCTCTAGTCTTGCGGGATGGGATGGGGCTGGTGATATTTATAGGCAACACTTTACTCGCTCAGTGAGCGAGTAAGGATTCCGTGTTGGCAGGTCACAAAAATGAACACAGGCAACCTTATTCGCTCCGGGAGCGAGTAAGGACTTACTTAGCTGGTTTAAGCTAGGAAATTTCTTACTCGCTCCGGGAGCGAGTGAGACAAAAAGTCAGTCGCTCCCGGAGCGCGTAAGGGGGTATGTTCAAAAAGTAAGTGGAAAATCTACTCGTGCAACTTCGTCAGAACTCTGACAGGGCAAATGTAGAAATGCTGCAAGTGAAAGACTGAGGGCATAGGAAAATGTAATGACCCGCATGACCACAACCTTGATACAAGAAAGAGGAAAACATAATTTATGTCTTATATCATATAACAAAAAAAAGCCAAGATCACATGACATCATTTTTTACATTGATTTTTAATTCCGGTTACTGTCATTATCTATTGTCGAAATTGATCACACTGATAGAAAGCCTATGTACGGGAGGTCAAAAGCTTCATCATCCGATGGGGTTTCGGGGAGGTCAAAATTTCAAAACTCTAATAAAGAACGACTTAAACCTTGGGAAAAAGTGCTCGAAATGATCAACGATAAAGACATCGGGGTTGTGCCAGAGCATGAACTTTTATTCTCCTATGGATATGATTTCTATCAGTGCATTTCATTAGAGAGAAGCATCCGTGCGGCCGGGCTAAAACCCGCCCGCCAGTCCGGACCGTTTTAGAAAACGGTCCGGATGAAGCCTGCCCGTTTTTTTGAAAATCGTAACCATATCCGCCCGTTTTTAAACGGGCGGAAACAAGCTAAATCCTGTTTTCGCCCGTATCCGTCCGTTTATTTCTAGAAAAAATTAATTTAAATGTTTTACCCATTTAATCCAATTTATTTTAATCCATTTTAAACCGTTTTACCTATTTGGCCCGTTTTACCATCTGTTTGACCTGTATCCGCCCATTTATTTATAAAAAAATTAATTAAGAATATTTAATTATAAATGTGGTTTTTACGGGTCCCGCCCATATTCATCCATTTAAAATTTTTATAAACCGGATCGCCCGTTTACTTAAACGGTTTAAGCCCGGAGCGCTCGTTTAATCTTTATAACCCGCCCGTATCTGCCCATTTTCTAAAACGGTTAAACGATTTGGACTAAACGTGTCTCGTACAGGCTCGTTTAGCCCGGATCGCTTGTTTCTCTCTACATTTCATTTCGATATCGGATGGTGACATTAACCATAATTTTATTGAATGTAAAAAATGATGCCATTTAATTCTTCACCTCAAAAAATATGTAGCAAAATGACATTTGAAATCCAGTATCATCTCGATCGATGTCCACTATAAAAGGGTATGACTCCCTCTGTGAGTGTGACTGCCGTGTCAAGCTTATCACTAGTTAGCTTCAATAATTCAAAGGTCTCTGATTATGTTGAGACAAACAAAATATAGCCAAAAATGATATATATTTATAACTATACAGAGTGAGAAATTTTTATATGCACAATTTTTTAAATGCACATATATCCACTAATTCTAATCAAGTATCAAGTGGCTCTTTGCTGATTAGTGATTGTGGGCATGATGTTCAAGTCTTTATTACTGCCTTTAATTAGGGATGGACATTCGGAATCCAAAATTCGTTCAGAATTCGGAATCCTTTTTAAAATTATTTTGGAAGCCGAATCGCAATTCCGATCCATTTCGTATTACAATCCGAAATTTTGGAATTCAGAATTTCGGAATTCAGAATGTCCTGTATTTCGAAATTCAAATGCCCACCCCTACCTTCAACTCTGTATAGTTATTTGTAAAGATACAAAAGTTGCGGGTGAATATGCAGCTAGAAAGTTCCTCTGGTCATTGCGAATCACAATTCCGGGCTATTGTCACCACAAAAGATTATGCCTTTTTTTTAGGTAAGTAAGTTGGGAGAATTACTCCCGCTCCTTCCCAGTATCCGAGAGTTTTTTACACTCCCGACTAATCTAGGGGGCCTGTACCCAGCCCAAAGGCTCCTATGGATTAGGCGTGGCCAAGCGCTTTTGCTAGGGCGTGAACTCGAGACCTCTTATTCAGGGGTTCACCTAATTATCACCCGACCAAACTGCCGTGATTACAAAAGATTATGCCTGACGCCGGAAGCCAAGACCAATAATTCCAAATTAAATGCAAACAAAGTACAAACACAGTATTGTATTTGTTCACGCCTCTCCACTGGTCACTGTATCTAGCAACAAATTCGTACTCATTGGCCCTCAAGATCCGAACTTCTTCGCATGAGTCCCAATCTCTAAAATGTAGTCCATCCGTGATGAGACCAGCGGGGAATATTAGGCACCTGTTTCTGTAGTCGCTACAAACAACAAATAGCTGTAGCGGATTTCGACATTCAGACTCTTAATTAGCGACTTTAGTTGACACCTTCAAGGTGCATAATGACGCTCCCTAGGTGAGGAATATAAGTATGGGGTAGATGCAGTGGCGAAGGGGGTACAATTCAACGTACCAGTCTACTGAAGACCGATGGGTATTATATGACTTAATTATGATAGTTAGGTGGTATCACTTTCAAAGACCGTTGGTAAAACGACGGCTCTTTGAAAATTTGGTTGCAATTTTTTCAACACTTTCTTCTGGTGTCAGCGTAATGCATTGCTCGTTGGCCGCCACAATCGTTTCACGCTCGCTGCCGTCGTAACCAGTGTTCTAAAAGGCGGAAAGTGGTGGCGGGGCGCCCCAGGCCCTGCCACCGTCTCGGCCGCCTTGGCGCCGCCCCGGGTTTTTTTTCCTTTCGGGTTCCATACAATTTATTTTGTGTGTTAACTGTTAACTAGTTTTTTTTGTTCCATTCAATTTATTCTAACTCATGAACTCTATGTTTTTAA
>JAOYMZ010065342.1:0-12629 GCA_025802335.1 Pinguicula primuliflora
AAAAATGTTCACCAAGGCGGACACATTACCACCCGTTGAGACTTGATACTCATGTTCATTGAGCTGATTGACAACCAATCCGTTGGATTTGGACCAGTAATCCCTGAACTTAGTTTCCCGTCTAGCTGAGAGGGGATTATTTCCAGACGCAGCTTGCTGATGTCTCTCATTCCACCACTGTGACATTTTTTCTGTTACTGCACTCAGTAGGGCAGTAATTGGGTATTCTCTTTGGTGGCCTAACACTGAGTTTATTGATTCAACAAGGCTTCTCATCGTGATGTTATACCTTCGCCGTGGGTAGTGGCACTTGGCCCATCTCGAATGGCCAATCTCCTGTTCGAGGTACGTAACGATCGTAGGATACTTGGACGCGATATCTGCCATGCAACTATTGAATTCTTCGACCCCGTACGCATTGACAGCCTTCCAGTACGATCTGATGATGCTTCCACACTTGAAATTTTACTTTAAATTCTACCCGAGGTGCCATGCACAAATGCCGTGATGGGCATTGTGGATAATAGCTCTCATCACAGCTGCAATGCTAAGTGTTATGTCCGATATTATCACCAGGTCGTCGGTATCGCCAATGATGTTTTTCAATTTCGATAGGAACCAAGTCCATTAAGATCCATTCTCCGAATCAATAATTCTCCAAGCGAGTGGATAGCAGTTGCTTTCACTGTCCTATGCTGTGGCAACCAACATTACTCCCCTGTATTTACCTTTCAGAAAGGTGGCGTCAATCCCAATTACCTTCCTCATGAAGGCGTAATCCCTTATCGAAGCCCCAAATGCCAAAAAAAAATACAAGAATCTGTTGTTACTGTCGACCTCTATGTGAGTTACGATTCCTGAATTCGACTGTTCGAGGAGATAAAAGTAGGACGCAAGTTCGCTGTAGTTTTCTTCGGGCGAACCTCGGACGATGTTTTGAGCATGTCTCATCCCCCGCCAAGCTTTGTCATAACTTACCTGTGCTCCGAGGTTCGTGCGAACTAGTGACTGGATTGTTTTAGGAGCAAGCCCCTTCCCAACACCGATAAATTAAGGAGCAACAAGTTCCCCTATCACAGCAGACGTCGCTTGTCGATGGCTTGCATGTCTGCACTCGAGAGAACAGTTATGATCTCCATTGTAAGTTCGGATTGTAAAATACTCTGATTCATCACAGACTTTCGCCCCTCGAACCCTCCATTGGCAGTTTTGATCGACACAGCATACGGCTAATAAAGATTTGCTGGATTTTCTTGTACCAATTTCAAAATTACCATCAAACGCGATGGCAATCAGTTTCTTCATCAATTGCTCTTTAGAGTCGTAATATTGACCTATATGGATGTGTGATCCATCCCAAAACGTATCAACGGATAGCGGTATTAACTCATCACCTGTTAATACTTACTCAGACTCGTTTATAAGATTATTGTATGGATGCGAATCATGTATCGGATCATTCAGAGGCTGAGACTCACATATTGTCGGATCAGTCAGAGGTGGAGGCTCAAGTATCGGATCATCCAGAGGCTAAGACTCATATATCGGACTAGGGCGTACTTGCCTAGCATCCTGGCCTGTAAGATCCAAGTTTCGACGTACCGCCATTTTTGTTCTATGTGTGGTGGGCAGCTCTCTTGCGCAGCACAGATCAGGGAGTGTATCCAGATTTCCCGATTTTCAATTCTAATCACGGGATCGAAGTAGTCGTCGTCGAAATTTCCATCAACCTGCTTGCCATCTGGGTTCTCCTTAAGACGCAAAATAACTTCCAAGGTGTATCTCGTTGAATTTTCGTTCTCACATTCTCACGTTGGCCTAAAAATCCTAAAACATCGCTATCATCATGTAAGAAAATTGTAGACTCAGCATGGTCACACTTCCTTTTGGGATTGTACTGCAAAACTAGATCAAATGTATTTTTACTGAGTTTGAATCTGTTGTACATGAGATCTAAGAGAGGTGCGAACAATATGTCCTCCTCGATTTGAGCAGCTCTTAAATTACATTCGACGTCTGCAGCTATAATATCCGGATGATCCTTTACTTCCTTAAAAATTATCATCAGGCCAAAAGCGGGCACATTTAGATTTGTTCAGACTTGTGAGCTTGGTTTCCTGTATACATATAAAATTGGTTTGTGATGTTCTTACCAGATTCCGGATATCTAACCTCTTTGTATGTTTTCCTAATCCCTTTATATTGTAGGTCGTGATCTTCATTGGGTTACACACTGGATGCAACTAACCTTGCATTGTCAAGCTTTTCTTTTGCTATTCTGTCCAATTCTTCAATCTTCTCTATCAGTACATCATCATGAAGGGTAGAGGAGATGCCAATTCCCTTAGCCATTTCCCAAATTTTTGCTGCTTCCCCCAATGGTTGTTGGGAACTTGGAGGTTCTACATCTATCTGCTCAATTGGCACCTATTCAGCATCTATACCATTGTTACAAGCTTCTGCTATATCCAGTGCCCTCTGAATAATTATAGAGTGAGATCTTAGTTTTTCCGCTGATAGAAAGGTTGCTGTAGAACCCTTCCCACTCTCCAACTGTTGTTCCCAATTATCTGTATTCTGGGATGATGCCTGCACCGGTATTGTTGGCGCAGTATCTGATTTCAAGTGTGCCTTACCTCTTGGTGTAATGCAGCAGAGTGGGTCATTGTTATCAATACCCATATTTTGACTAGCCAAGATACCCGTAAAACCACCTGCTCTCTTTATTCTTACGAGTTCATCCACCGCTGATTCATACGATCCATTAATTATATAGGTTGTAATATTTTGCTGGTTTGTGCAGGTGGGATGATTGCTTGATGGCTGAGAGATAAAGGGAATGTTCCTATTCCAATTCACAGGCAGTTTAAGCTTGGAAATACAGTATTGTTTTTTGCCAGGCCAAGGTATCTATTGCTCGATTTGCAAATTATGAGATGCGTTTGCTCAGCTATTGCTATTACTCAACAGTCATGTACTTTACTCGTGAAGAACATCTATTTCTCGGTGGCCATCACTTGCAAATTTTAGTTTTTACAACGGCAAACTCCTGCAATCCGATCACTCATTTCATGCTGAACCCCTCTGCTCAGTTCCTTGACAGAGTTGTTAATGTTAAGGAATAAATTCGGAATATGTAAGTAATGAAAGGATAATCATAAATTTTTTCTTACAAACAGAATGGCATGAATGTAGGGATTGAATTCTATCCCTTATAACCTATATATGTGTGTGTCTCGTGAAAAGAAAATCATCAACAAAGAAGAGGAAAAATATCCCTCTCGTGGAGTAGACAATTTGTCGAACCATGTAAAATCCTTGTTCTTCCCCTTTACATTCCTTTACTTTCGTTATATGGTATCGGAGCAGGTTCTTAGCCTAACTCGTCCTCTACCGTGAGGAAATCTGTCCGACAACACCGTGAGCAATGGGGACAAGGAAATCGTGATTCCTCAAAGAGAAATTCAAAACTACCTATCACAACAATTCACCCTGTTTATGCAGTCTCATGCGGCCTCCAAACCCAAAGAAGAGGAAGACTCGATAGTCATCATTGACGCAAAACTAGATGGCAACAACTATATTCTCTGGGCCAGGATGATGGAGCTAGCCATCATCACCAAAGATCGGATGGAGTACATCACTGGTGATGCACCAGAATCGGCCAAGGAAGACCCTGTCTACAAGAACTCGTGGAAAAAGGATACACAAGTCTTTCAATGGATAACACGATCCATTGAAAAGAAATTGGTAAACCAATTCATTTATTGCCCCAACTCATACAAGTTGGGAAAATTCTCATACGGACGTTCAATTCTAGCGGACAAGATTCATTGCAGATTTTTGATCTAGTGATAAAAGCAGATCGGATGATAAAGGGCTCTAGAATTGTAAGCATATTATTCACAGTGTATTACATTGAAAGATACCCCCACCCCACAACAGGATGGGAAAATTGTTTCCGTAAGAAATGGTACATCACTACAGTCTTAAATATTCATTCTCGTCTATGTAAGTAAATCAACGTCAAAATCATGTGGCCAATCAAAGTAACTAATAATCTCGATTACAAAAGTAAAGTTCATTCATCAAAGTGTAATAAGTCCTCTCATTCATCAAAGTATCCTGCTTCCTAAACCTTTCAAGAAGATCAAACGCCTCATTTACCCTGCCATCCCGACACATTTCGTCCAACAAAGTCCTATAAGTAAGTAAATCTAAAGACATGGAATTTCCCAACAAGTTGACTGTAATGTCAATTGCATCTTGAAACTTCCTCTCTAATGCGAGACTGCAAATTAAACTCAAGCAAGCCCTCCCCTTTGGCACCAGCCCTTTTCCTCTCATATCCCTATAAAAACTAAGCCCTTGATCCAGCCTACCCTTCTCACAACATCCTTTCGTCAAATAGCTATATGTGTATGCATTCGGCTCACAACCATACAACCCCATCTCATGAAAATCTCGAACAGCCTCATCCATTTCAAGGCACTTTGAGAATGCTTTAATGATCATATTCAGCACAAACGTGTCCGGGATAATCCCATAAGCCTTCATTTGCTTGGCTAACGATCTAACCGAAGGCAAGTTGACATAACAAACACTCAACTTATCGAACTTCCTCAAAAGTAAACTCAACAGCAAAGCATAAGTCTCCAAATTCGGCTTAGCATCCTCTGACTTCAACAACTTCTTATAAATATCAAAAGCCCGATTAAAGTACAGTCTACGACCACAACAGAACTTGATCATAGTATTAAACAATGGAACTTGATTAAAGTATTAAAGTACAGTCTACGACCACAACAGAACTTGATCATAGTATTAAAGTACAGCCTTCCATTCACTTATCTAAATGTTTATACGTGCCGTCGTTATCATATAAATTATTGTCAATCAGTCACATTTCGAATGAGTTGAACTATGTGGTGCTAATGTATCCTACCTTCTGTATTTTACAGGATAGTCATTCGAAGAAAATCATTGGGCATGACACTGAGCGGGATGGTCTGTACTACGTTGACGAAGTCGCTTCTGCTGGATGGACACTCTTAACTCATGAGTCACCTGATTCTCAAAGTTGATTGTGGCATCGTCGGTTGGGCATCCATCTCATTTATATCTCTGTCATTTATTTCCTCAATTATCTAAAGTTCTATTTCATTGTGAAACATGCATTCTGGCTAAAAGCCACAGACATCCTTTTTTATCTAAACATAGTCGTGTTCCTGAAATATTTGCTTTAGTATATTCTGACGTTTGAGGACCTGCACCTATTGTTGGGGGTCAAGATTTTCGATATTTTGTGCTATTTATTGATGATTGCTCTCGTATGATGTGGGTTTATCTTTTGAAAAATAAATTTGAGGTTTTCGGAAAGTTTTCTCAATTTTACATATGGTCTACACCCAATTAAAAACCAAAATTCGAGTGTTGAGGTCTGATAATGGGGTGAATTTATCAACCATCAAATGAAAACGTTTTGTTTCGAAAAAGGTTACACCAGATCACATGTCCCCATTTCCCACAACAAAATGGTGTAGCTGAACAAAAAAATCGATTTCTTCTTGAAATTACTCGAGCATTAATGATTTCACTTAAAAACTTAAGTGAAATGATCTCGGCCGTTCAGACACAAATCCGACGACCGAGATTAGATTTTGACACCGTACTAATTTTTCGGCACCATAAATTTTGCACTGGAAAAAAATTCGGGCACGGGTTGATATAGCTTACGAACGGCAGAAGACGATTCAGTGTTGTTGAGTATACTAACTCGTCTTGTTGGAACACAATATGCAGAAGAACACATTATAAGAAGAATATTATCTTCTTATTAACTTTTGTGTAATTATATATTACACAATTCTTACACCAACTCGATTAGTTAGTTTACGTTCTCATTCCTTCTTCCTTCTTTGCCTATCACTCTTTTCTATTCTACTATTTTCCTTCTTCTTTATAATCTTTCTTCTATTTGCTCTCTTTCTTCTATTTGTTCTCTTTCTTCTATTTGCTCTCTTGCTCTCTTATTACGTGGAATACATATATTTATAGTGTACTAACCTACATACATGATTCTAGATGTTTCTTTCAAGAGATATTTCTAGAATATATTTGAACTACTGCATGAAGATGATAATATCTTCTTCTAGATGATTCTCCACTTAGGCTTCTTGCTAGGCTTTTCTTCTTGGACCGGGCTGATGTTGATCTCAACACTCCCCCTTAACACCAGCTCTCACTATACTGAGCCGTTCTTCATAATTCACCTTCAGACTTTACTTCGAATGATTTCCCGATAGCCCAATCATCTTCACATTCTCCTTAGAACTCGAAGTTCTATGCAACTTCGAACCAACTTCCTCTTGAAAATAATTGCTATCACTTTTTTTTACCAATACTTTTTCCATGTGGTCCATCTTACCACAATTAAGAGTGGTCATCCAACTTTGTTCTCACTCATCTTCAAGGCTCCCCCACTGACTTTGCTAGTGAAAAGCCTTTTCTCTTTACCTTTCAACATGAGACTGCTCCCATTTATTTAACCATAGCTTCATAGCCTGCAAGTAGTTTTTGAAATCCTACAATGGATGATAAGGTCGGCCACCCTTGCATAGCTTCTCTCCTGCAAGTGGTTTAGAAACTCTACAGAGGATGGTAAGGTTGGGCACCCTTGTATCATAACAAATCTCTATACTCCAGTATAGGTTTATAACTCTATAAGGTATGGTAAGGTCGGCCTCCATTATAGTAGCAAGAAAATTTCTTATACTTCTGTCTCAAACCATGAATAATTTTTTTTAATCCAGATTTCTCCTGTAGAAGTTAATTACCTCATGAAAGTCTCTTTGCGCCATAACCAGCCGCTTGTTCCCACGACTTTGGAGCCTTGTATCCTTCATCTTTGAAGAGAGCGCTTTGAAAAGAAAAGAGTGTGACCTCTTTCGGCATCTTACTGTCCAGGGCATGTTCCAACATTTCTTCAACGGTTACCTTTGAAGCAAACGACACTTTGTCTACTTCAATCTCTATGTTCACAAGATCTTTGTGGCGTTTTCTCTCCCACACAACTCGATCTTGCAAGGCTCAACAGGCGTAAGCTGCTACGAAGATCACCAACTTGGCTATGGATCCGTTAATCTGCTCTGACAATCTGCCCGTGTCATTTTAATGAAATTAAGGGGTAGAATTGTAATTGGATGAATGTCATCATCTCTAATCTCTCTGCTTCTTTCTTCAACGGAAAATTTAGCAAAGGCTTCCATGGCGGCTTTCTCCGCGCTGCAACTGCGTTCCTTTCAATGGAACCTCTTAACGAGACAACCTACTCTTATATTCTGTGTCAGTCACTGTAACTCTAGGACTCGTTGGAAAGGCCGCCTTGCAATGCCCACTGCTCCCACGTCAACTTGTATGGAACAAACCGAAGCTGGTACTTCGAAGAAGGATTCCACACAGAGAGAGCTCTGTGACGGATATGTTCCTGATCAGATTCTTCACAGGTAAGATCTCGTTTTACTTATTGAGTTTTGATGATGAGAGCCAATGCTTGCAAATTTGGTAAACTTTTGCGAATTCTGGTCGATTTTAAGTCCGTGTCCGTTATTATTTGATTGGTCAGGACACATGATGGTACTGTCTGTTTTCTTTCGTGGTTTGGATAGGTGATTTTATGATCTCTTAAATTCGATACTTTTCGTTATTGATATCAGATTGGAGGATGTCGGATATGTTGAACCAACACCAGTGCAGAATGAAGCGCTACCAGTGTTATTCTCAGGCCGTGACTGTGTGATTCAGGCTCAGGTGTGTATACCATCATCGGTGTTATATACTTGAATATTGAGACTGATTGACACCTGTTGAACCTCGCGCTCTGCTGAACGTAACAAAGGAGCAATCTTTCTGCTTCTTTGCATCTCTGTTTTCTTATAATTCCCCAAATGTGCACAGAATCGTTGTTGATGAGAGACAGTTGGGATCGTTTTGATGGAAATGGTATCTAATGAAAATGGTGTTGCATTCTCCTTTTCTCATTTGATTCTCTCGACAGGTTCCGGAAAGACGCTAGCCTATCTGCTTTTGATATTCTCAGTAATCAATGCCCATACGTCTGCTGTGCAGGCCCTGGTTGTTTTGCCTACGAGAGAACTTGGAATGCAGGTAGATCGCTCACTTTCCTGCTTCTTTTATGTCCATAAAAGGCTAGCAGAGGTTTTAAGTTAGTTTTTTGTAAATCTTTTATCTTGTCTCGAAAAAGGTGGCTAGAGTTGCGCGCAAGTTAGCTGTGAAATCTCCAGAGCTTGATCCGGAGCAGAAGTCATGTACAGTGATGGCACTTTTAGATGGTGGAACATTGAAAAGGCATAAGAATTGGTTAAAGGTAATGCAAATTAGAATTACTTTCAAGGTTTCTCATCACTTATTGCTGATTATATTGCATGACTCGTCTGGGAGCTCTCTCTTGTGATCCAGTTGCTAATAAATCCTAATGGAGTGTTATCACAAAGTCCTGCATTTTTTATCTTTCTGAATCGACCTGCGGTAAGTTTTATTTTCTAACAGCGCTCGGTGTATTGGCAGGTGGAACCTCCTTCTATGGTAATTGCTACTTTGCAAAGCCTCTGCCTAATGATCGACAGGAAAATTCTTAAGTTGGATTCTATGCGAGTGTTAGTAATTGATGAGGTGATGAAACTATAGCCTCTCTTTTGACGTTTGTTCCATTCATAACCTTTATTTACAGAATTTCTTCGTCCTACATTTATAGAAAATTACTGTCGTTTCAATAATTTACCAACTTCTTTTACTTGATACTTGCCGCTAACTCTGATCGACATAAAACGTTCTTCCCTGATTTTCGCAAGTGGAGCATCTTTTCCATGACGTTTCTGTAATATTCTCTGTCTTGCAGGTTGATGTTATGTTCAATTCTTCCAAAGAAGTGAGTTTGTTGAAAAAACTTCTGACTGTTCACACATATATCAGTAACCGTCAAACCATATTTGCCAGTGCATCAATTCCTCAGCTTAGACGTTTTCTCTATGATTCTATTCAGCAGAAATGGACCAAGGTTTTTGAATATGACGTCTCATTGTGTGCATGCGGGAAGCTCGCTGAAATCACATGCTAAATTTGTGAAGCCTGTGTTTCTTCTTTCATTTTAATAGGGGGAAGTTGCCCATGTCCATGTAAATCCAGTTCAGCCGATGCCTTCATGTCTATATCACCGGTTTGTGGAATGTTTCTGGCATTTGAGCTGACGTTGTTTTAATTTTGGCCTTAATTTTGAATCACTAATCATTTTCCGTAGATTTGTAGTAAACCGGAGAGGTGTTCAACACTCCTGGATTTGTTGAAGTCAGATGCGCCTAAATCTGCCATAATCTTTGTTGGCGAGCAGGTTAGTGCTGCAACTGCTCAACTCACTAAGATATGGTGATTGTTTAGTTGTTAAGGACAGTATTAGCTCTGGTGAACTGAACCAGTGATCTCCCTTGAGTCTGTTATGGCGTGCATTGTCAATTAACATCTTCTTGCTTGATATGTTCAGTCCGAAAAATCAAAGAAAGCTGGAAATGCTCCTGCAACTGCAGTTCTAATTGAGTTTCTAAAAGCTTCATAGGTGAAGGCCTTGAGTTAGTTCTGTTAGAGGAGGATATGGATTTTAACCGACGAGCTGCAACGTTAACTGTAAGTACCTTTTGCCTGCTTCAGTCAGCTTATCTGGCCTTTTCGGTGGGGTGCATATGAGAATAATTTACTTTTCTTGTTTATTGTATTTGTGAAATGATATGAGGCACCGCAAAACCGCACGTCAAATGCAACGCTTTGCAATCACACACACATGTGTTGGTGTGTGTGCGCTCACAGTGCAAACGGTGCAATTGAGGTGCGGAAAAGCGGTGCCGCATATCCCCTCATTGTATTTACCCTATCATTACCGTCAGGACGTGAAGCAATCAGGAGGTTATCTTCTAGTAGCCACTGATATAGCAGCTAGAGGAGTAGACCTTCCAGAGACAACCCATATTTACAACTTTGACCTTCCAAAGGATGTTGTTAGTTATCTCCACCGGGCTGGACGAACAGGTAGGAAGCCATTCTCAGACAATAAATGTTTTGTGACGAGCATTTTAAATAGCTGAAGAGCGTTTTGTATTGCAAAGATTCGAAAATTAGTTACAGTTTCGTTGTGAAGAATTGTTCTTGTGAATATAGCTGTTGCATTGATACAAAAATAAGTCTCATGCAGGAATTGTTGATTATTTAACTTGTCCTTTATATTACAAAATTCCAAGGTATAAACCGGGAACTGATACATCATTTATCCAATATTCATGCATAAATTCTGAAAGCTCATGATTCTGGTCTTTTAAATCACAGTTCCATCTTTGATAGTTGAGTTTTTCAATATTACTGTAACCCCTGATCTGATGTAGAAACCTTCTGAAGTTCTATCAGCCTCCTGTACCCCCTGAAACCAATGCATTACAAATAAATACTTCGAGCTCCACAACCGTATATAATGTTTTCTCGTTCTCATAAATTACCTCTAAGTTTTCAATGACAACGTTTTTACCAATTCTTGCATTCTTGTCAATAATGCATCCTCTGTATAACATGGAAGAAACAGAGTTAGTAGATAGAATTGGTTAAGAGAATTGTTGGGATTGCAGGAGGAGAAAAATCTTCGGGTGTGGAATGTTAGGTACCGAATAAATGAGTTACATGCCGAATTCTAATCGTGACCGTCATATCTAAGCGATTGATCACAATCTTGACGGTTCATGATTAACATTCGGCGCATGACTCATTTATTCGGCAACTAACATTTGGCACTGTAAGGTTAGAGGAGGAAGCCATATTTTCTATACTTGATACGTGAGTTTTCTCCAATTCCAACGGGAACTTTTCCGTTAGCCAAAGCAAAGGCAATTTCGGAGTCAGTTTCATAGAAATCAGCACCCAACATTACAGTATCCTGCAAATATTAGAAAAAACTCAAGCTGACATTTCCTTTTCAAAAGCCTTTAGGGAGTTATGTAAAAATATGTCAGAAATGTTTGTTGATTGTTGAGAAGAGTCTGAAACTAAACACAGAAAGCTAACCTTTAGGTGGACATTGGAATTTATGCGGGAACGGATGCCAACAACACTGTGCTCGACGAAAGAGTTAGTCAGGAAACTTCCATGGGATACTATGGAATCAACAATCTGCAGTAGGGAAAAATGACTTCATGAGTTTTTGGCATGAAAAAGGAAACTATATTTCCATGATCAACAACATTTAGTTAATTACCTTGCTGCTGTCTATCTTAGAGGGTGGCAAGTTTCTTCTTGAAGTATAAATAGGCTTTGTTGCATCATAGAAACTGAATCTTGGTGGCTGAAAACGAGGAGGTAACCAAGGGACTACCAGGTTTTAGTTTAGTTGAAAGAAAACAGGAAGAAGACTTATATTCGTCTTCCCCATTGAAAGGATAATTGTCTAATCAAGAATCCTTTACGTGTTCAGTCAGGGCAAGGTTTGCTTCGAAAAATGACCGGATTGTGCCAATGTCTTCCCAGTAATCGTTGAACAGATAAGCCTATGGAAGCAGCACTACTCAATTAGCAGTGAACTGTGAATGGCATTAGCTAAGAACTGTGTTGTTAGTTACCTTAATGTAGAATTCTTTAGCCGAGGCAGGGATGATTTCTGACCCAAAATCATTTGCTGTCGGAAAACGCCATCTGAATCAATCAAGAGACAGAACAGATTTCCCTTAATACCACTAACTTGGGGAGTTTTCTGTGGAAGTTTCTGTTGATGTTTCTATAAGCCTGAATTATTTACCTTAAAAGATTCAAAAGTATTTCCTTGTTGAAAACGTAGACTCCCATTGAAGCAATATAGGGCTTCTTCTCTGCTTCCTCCGGGGAGAGTCCCAAAACAGTAGTGTCTACTGCCTGAAATTGCCCCAAAAAACTTCATCTTAATTTGTTCCAAGATTGTTCTATGGAACTATCTATAAGCTGGATGGATTCTGGAGACATACCATTGCTTTCAGATCGTTTCCTTTGGGCTTTTCGCTGAACGAGAGAACCCTTCCCTTATTGTCTATCTTCATCAGACCAAAATCTGAGGCTCGGCTATCATAAAAAACAAGGACTACATGAAACTTCAGTATATATGGTGATCTTATCACCTTATCCTTAGAAATAAGACAAGGAAACTATGATATGTACCTGTCATCTATTGGTAAGGATGATATGGTAATATCTGCTCCACTTTGTCTGTGGTTCTGCAGGTTAAATAATTTCACTACTCAAACCCAACTTTATGAATAAACTCAAGATTAATGTGGCAACACTACAACACTACCTGAACAAAGTCCATGTAGTCCATTCTATACAAATGATCACCAGAGAGAATAAGGACATCTTCAATGTCTTTACTTCTTGGATCCTGTGGGGAATGAAATTTAAATCATCAGATTTTTTTTAATAAGTAATGTCGTTTAGAGGATTTGAACTAGTGACCTGTGAGTGCAATTGTAACTCCCAGAACCACTAGGCCAACCCCTCTTTGACAATCTAAATATCATCTGACTAGTTACATTTTTTTGGTAGGGATGGGTGGG
>JAOYMZ010065353.1:0-12629 GCA_025802335.1 Pinguicula primuliflora
GGTTTGATGTATAAAAGCAATGTTCAAGGCCTAAAATGATATGAAATGATATGCAAAGATGACCTAAATTGCTATATAAATTGAGGCTATCAGAAACTTCAATTCAAGATCTGCTGGTCTTTTAAAGATTTGCTGCGGCAGGAAACATGAGAAATGTTTTCTCACTTGTTGCCTGATGCCTATAAATACAAAGACATTCTTCAATTTCAAATACCAACGAGAAGGAAGAAGAACAACAAAAAAATTTTGTTTGAAAAAAAAGTTGTTTAGGGTATTTCCTAAATTGGGAAAGAGACAAAATATTGGAAAAATATTTTTGGGTAGATCTCCAGTGTTGGTTAACCTCATAAGTTCGAGAGAAGAGTCTCTTGTACCTATTATTTTATAGTGAAAGAATTTGTTCATAATTTGTCCCGTGAACGTAGCCTAGAATTAAAAATGAACCACGTTAAAATTCTTAGTATCCATTTATTTACTGTACCTGTATGATTCCTCTATTATTATATTTATGCGCAGCACCCGAATTTTTTTCATATGTCAAACTTATTATGCGAACCAAAACTTATTTTACCGAATTCTGTTCTGAGCCGTTGGATCGTTATCCCAACGATTTAAGTGAAATGATCTCGATTGTTCGGATACAGACCCAAAAGCCGAGAGTAAATTTCAACATTGTATTATAAGTTCGGCATATGAAAAAAATTACTCTAAGCCCACCACATCCCTCACAGAGTCACAGTCGGTGGACTTTGCTCATAGGAGCTTACCGGAGGATCTATTTTGTGCAAAATATCCTGTACGAGACTGATGTCTTTGTGATTTCGAGCAGGTTAGTCATTCCGTCCTCGGTAAACCTAAAATAATTGCATTCTTTTGAAAAAAAATTGTTTGGTGATGTACAAAGAGAAAGAGGATTAAAGATGGTTGACTTAATGATTATGTAAATATAATTATATTTAGAAGTCATTAGTGCAAATCCATTACCTATTTAAAAAAAAAACAGAGAGGGTGAGGAATCATTCTACTTCCAAAATTACAATCTATGCCATATGATTATGGGCCTCGTTATTCCAACCCGGATTCGTTTCGATTCGTTTCGGCATCCGGATCCGTTTCCCTACTCCCCCGAACGAAAAATACGTGGATCCTCCATCCTTCCCTCTCTTCAACATCTCCCTTCTCTTCCGCCGGCAGGGGTAAACGGCAAAGTGGACAGGTACCATGGATCCCCAACCACTTGTCAAGACAAACAGAATGAAACCTGTGTTTACACGGCATCTCTTTCACTTTGACATCGCCGTTGACTTCTTCACAGTCCGACAAGCAAATCGAGCACTCCCACCCCGATTTCAGTACCTGGACCAGCGGTAGCAACTCGATCGAGGCCTTTGATGCCGGGAGTGGGGGTTCGGTCGACGGAATTTCGCGGAGGTAGGGATTCGATCCCGAGAGAACCTTCGACTAGTGTGATGGATCGGGTGCGTTGGTGTACGAACACGGCGACCTCTCGCTGCGTGGACTCTCCCGGATCCGCCAAGCCAAGGATAAACGGCAGGAGTAGGGCGGTAACTCCCCTCGTGCTCGGCTCCTCCAGAGAAGGCGGCGGCGTTTGCGGATCTGACGAAGACATTCGTAACTTGTCTCTTCAAAATCAAATCGGGTGAAATTTGAAGGGAGAAAAATCGTTTGCGTTCTGTGCTGAATATATATTTTAGGTTCGGATCTTTGGCGGTGAGAATGTCTGAGAAGACTCTAGAAGTTTGTGCATGATTTTGCCTTGTAGTGGCAGTTCGGACTTCGGAGTTCCGCTGTGCTTCGGAGGACTTGTTCATCTGGATTTAAAATATCAGATGAATTTCAAATAACTCTTGTGGCCCAAACTTGTCCGCTGGGCACCAATCGGAGGTTTACAAAGCAGTCGGCAATGACGACAGAGTTGACGTCTTTCCTAGGAATCCTGTAGTTTGAAGTGTTGGACGTAGGTTAGGACTAAAAAGTTATTCACGAATAATCTCATATTCAACTTGTTAAAAGATCATTCGTTATTCGTCAAGCTTAAAGAGTTCGAGCTCGAGCTCGAACATGTGTTCGTGAACAGGCTTAACGAGTTCGAGCTTTTTCGCAAGCGGAGCTCGCGAACATTAATATAATAAATATTATATTATTTAATATTTAGATATATATATTAAATAAAAATACAAAAATACAAAAAAATAATAAAAAGCTCGTGAACTCGGTTCGTGAGCTCGTTCGTGAGCCTGTTCGCAAACGTGTTCATATGCTCGGTTCGTGAGCTCGTTCACGAACAGGCTCGAACCGAGCTGGAACACAGAGTTCGGCTCGTTAAGCTCGTGAACTGAGCTCTAAAACTGCTTATTCGTTCGAGCTCGGTTCGTTTACAGCCCTAACGTAACGTAGGTAGTGTACACTTTGGCAGATTCTGCTAAATATCTCTTTAAAAAGGGAAGATTGAGTTGTTCACTTTAATATATTATTTTATCGGATTGTACAAATTTCATCGGGGTGACCCACATCTTTGGTCAGATTATAATCTCCCTTTCCTTATCTTAATCGAGTATGACCTCTTTATTTTTCTTTCCGTTTATGCCCACAAGCTCCTCAATCCTTTTGCCTACTCTACTCGCGACCGAAAGGTGAGAATCCTACTCGACTCTTGGCTTTCGACGGACGCAAAATCTCTTCATAAAAACCTATTGGATACACACTGCACTGATACGAGCTGATGAGGTTGATAATTGGGCGATGAATAAGAGTTTTGCTCCATCAGAACCCCGAAGATATGATAAGAGGGGGGGCTTTGGGTTGGAGTCTAATGGCGGCGGTGCCAATTCCAATAATTGGTTGAGGAGGAAAGAAGAGGAGGGGCGTAAGCCCAGTGGGGCTCTTGATAGCTTGAGGGAGAGAAGGAGTGGTTTTGAGTCCAATGGGGCAGATTCCGGTAGATGGGGGAGGAAAAGGGAGGAGGTTGATGTTCGTGCTTGGCCAAGATTGAATTTGCAACCTCGAACTCTTCCAGTGGGTGATGTCCAAAAGACTGGGATTTCTAATGGAGTGAAGCCAAAGGGGACCAATCCATTTGGTGTCGCGAGGCCAAGGGAGGAGGTGTTGAAAGACAGAAGGGACAAGATTGGAAGGAGATTGATGAAAAGCTCGATTCTTTGAAGATGAAGGAGGTTGTTTCTGTAGGTTCTCCCCACAGGAAGAAAAGTTTCTAGAACGGGAATCGTGGCCGGGAAGATAAGGTCGACGAGAGGGATTGGAGAAGATCGGGATCGGTTGATTCTCGTCCATAGAGGTCTGTATAGCTTATGAAACGTCCACAGACACAAAAAAAATCTTCGCTTATAACTTGGAGAGTATAGGATACTTTCTGCGTTTCGAATTCAGATCATATGTGGTTATGTTTCTATATTCTGTACTCCATTGTCGTTCTGATTATAATGTTTTAACTGGATTTCGTGACAAGTTTGATGAATATAAAGTTCATCATCATGAGTTTCTCAGTCTTAGTAACTCCATTATGTCTCTTGAGTAATTAGAGTACTTTATTTCAATACTATGGTACTTTGCCTTGAAATTTTATGTTTACTTTCATTTCCTTGGCTAGTGCTGGTGAATCTGAATCTGACAATGGAGTGGCAGAGAGCACCGAAAATTGAGAGGCTGACAAAAGTGATGCTGAGTTCTTACTGAAGTTATGAAAGTTTGCAAGAGTTGAAGTCCGGGATGTTGATTTTTAGTTTCCAATTCTTTAGATCCTAAAAGGCACAATGTTGAGAATTTTTGATACAGTAATGTCTGTATTTCTGAATGCCTATTTCTCCATGGCATGGTAACAATTTATGTTTGTCAACTTCATTTTTGCAGTCCAATTTTTTTTTTTTTTTTTGCAGTCCAAGTTTGTTCTTTATTGATGTGGATACCTAATATGATATCTATTCAGTCTTGAGTAATATACAACTCCATATACTTTTGTTGTATTTATGCAAATTTTATTACTTTTACTCTTCTCATTGGATCTTTTGGAACATACCTCCCTATTTACCCCGTTGAGAGTTGGCACTGTTTCACTTTAGCCCGTCTTCATGTGAATTTGATTCGGTTCAGTAAAACTTTCTGCTAGGGTATGTTTCTAGGAGGCATGTACTTGGGTATGTTCAGAATCTTGATGGATGTTACTGCTGGTGTGAGTTTTGTCAGGATTCGTTCGGAAGAAAAAAAAGGAAAAATCTGATATGAGAATAGTCTAATAAGAGAGAATTAGTAATTAATAAAACTGTACTAACTTGATATATGTAGATGTAGTGACTTGATAGTTTCTTTCTTTATTAACATTTTATATTAATGAGTTGTTGACTGGCATGACGGTACCGAATTTGCCATTCAGTCAGTGTGTCAGATGATGGGAATTGCGTCGGCCGAAGCACATTATGTATCAGTAGACACACACGACTGTATATTAACCCGACAAGTCAGCCGTTTCTTTCTCCGTCAGTCGAGGGATAGCCGTAAGTTGGTCCATCACATTTTTGGCAGCTTGGTTTGCATTGACCTGTTTAGGCTTTCCTAACAGTCTTGGACCGTTGCATCTCTATTCATTTAGTTTCAGGAACCTCAACTCTGATTTGTTTCCTATGTGGAGCCATAATCTCCTTATAGCTTTTCTCACCGTGGTGAGCTTCAAGATTTAGGGCGACCAAGTTTTTCCTTGCTGTGCTTTGCTAAAAAAATAAAAAAAAAAAAAGTTTTTCCTTGCTGCACTTGGTTCAGGCTTAGAGTACCTGGCCAAATTGGTAATTAATTTGTATCTACCAATCCAAATGTGGTTCAGCTTCAACTCCATTCCGCTCATGTTAGTCACATTCTCATATGTCACAAAGTAAAACGGTAAGCTGGACATGGATAGCGTTCTTGCTATGGAGAAGGAAGTAATTGTACCTTGTTGTTCCAAAATGACTCTTAAATCCGCCAGAGTACAGTTCAGCAGGAAATTAATAATGAAGAAAGATTTCCCTGCAGTCGGTTCAGCAATCTCTCTGTTCGAAGAATCCGCCTTCGGTCTTAGGCTACCATGCTCATAAATTTCGTTCACTGCCTCGAAAATTTTAGATTTTGCCCGGTTAGATATTGGGTTTTTTGGAAATATCCTACTGCGCAGAAGACTTGTGCGCGGATGAATCCGCGCAGGGCTTCTGCGCCGGGTAACTTTTCAGAAAAAAAAACATTTCACCGTAAAACACACACTACCGGTAGGGGTGGATCCAGGAGAAGAAAATTGCCACTTGAACCAGAAGATTGCGCAAAAGATTTTTCAAGAACAATTAATAGTCCCGCAGCAAAGTAGCTAGCTTTCTTAAATTTCTCTTTTCTTGCTTTCAGCAGGAAGAATATTCTTTCAAGCATTGCAAGTTACGAGCTGTAGGGAGAAGTAAATGGGAGAGAAGAAGACGAGGAAGCAATTGACCTCAATCTTGACGAGGAAAACCGTCTCCGACAGATCTGGCTATTCAAGGTCTATTTCAAATCTCAAAGATGTGATTAATGGAAGCAAGAGGCATCTAGAAAGACCCCCCAGTTGCAGTCCAAGATCTATTGGGAGCATCTGGAACTCAAGATGCGAGCTCACAATTGTTGGGCTTTGCTGGGCTTCATGAAGCAAAAACAGATACCATTTCATTTCATGAAAAAATGAAGCAGGAGCTTTTGGAGGAGGACGGTGTCGGCAGGATGAACCAGAAGATTGTGTCTCCACTGTGTGAATTTTTTTTCCTGAAAAGTTACCCCGCGCAGAAGGCTTCTGCACGGGATAAAGGCCGCGTAGAAGGCTTCTGTGCGGACAGCAGGGTATTTCGGAAAAGCCCAATTTCTGACAGGGCAAAGTCTAAAATTTTCCTTCATTGCCTTGCCTCTACTAGGCATGTCACTAGCCTGTGGTTTTAAGGTTGGGTTATGTGTCCTAGTGGATGGTTCTACGGTATTTACATTTTTCCCATTCCCAATCTCCTCGCAGAGTTGGATCGATCGTCGGAAAATAAGGACGCTGTCGGGGGCCATTGTAACCCAACCTTAATGATTGCACCTAAAGGGAGGGCTACTACCTAGCATGTGACTCCCCGCTCCCCGATGTGCCTACAGCATCTCCGAGGAGGCTTGGAAAACGTTATAGAGAGTAAAGGGCTAGGTTATCATGATGTGCGTGTGGAAATGATGAAGAGTGGTGACAGGGGCGGATACAGGATTCTACGATCGGGAGTGTCCATTTAAAAATTATAAAAAATGGAGCTTAATATATAGGACAGTGCTACCTGTCCATACTACTATTCCCGAATAGTATGGACAGATCGTTTCATGAAGACTATTGGCACACAATTGTCGTTTCGTCCGTCTGCTTCAGTATATTAGAACGAAACAAACCAAAAGGAAGTGGGTCCCATTTCATTGCTCATGTCAATTAATTTCTATAGCTTTTCTTTTTCTTTTTCGTTATTTTATTATATATTAATTATTTTATATCTTATAATTTTTAAAGTTGAATTTATGTGAAAATTTGTTTACCGTTCATCGAAATGGACACTGTCATAAGTATCAGTACGTTGTATGGTTCGATTAGAGATATCAGTTGACATGATTTCGACATACTTTATTAAAAATTACAATTAATATTACGGTGGCGTTCGTCGCCAAAAAACTATAACCCTATATGATGAACCAACTCTAAAAAAACGTAATGCTAAACTTTATTTAAAGATGATAATTAATATTACGACAATTTCGCCACCGAAAAAATAAAACCTTAAATGATGCGCCCAAACTCTATGAACCCTAAATGTTAAACCCAAACTTTATAAACCCTAAATGTTAAACTTTATTTAAATATGACAATTAATATTACGTCGGCTTCGCCGCCAAAAAACTAAAACCCTAAATAATGAACCCAAAATTTAAAAAACCGTAATGGTAAACTTAATTTAAAGATGAGAATTAATATTACGGCGGCTTTGCCGCCAAAAAACTAAAACCCTAAATGATGTACCCAAACTCTATTTAATCCTAAATGGTAAACTGTATGTAAAAATGATAATTAATATTACGGTGGCTTCGTCGCGAAAAAACTAAAATCCAAATGATGAACCCAAACTCTATAAACCCTAATGTTAAACTTTATTTAAAAACGACAATTAATATTACGGCGGCTTCGCCGCCGAAAAACTAAAACCTTAAATGATAAACCCAAACTCTATTAATCCTAAGTACTAAACTTTATTTAAAAATATTATTAATATTACGGCGACTTCGCCGCCGAAAAACTAAAACTCTATCTTATAAACCCTAAATCCTAAATCAGCTAAACCCTATTAAAAATGGAAATTAATATTAAACTTTAAAAACCATAAATTTTAAATAATAATTAAAAATATATTTTATTATTTTATTAGTTAAATATTAATTAATATATGATTTTGACTTCATAAGGATTTTCACATTTATTCCGTAAACTCAAACCATCAATTCTTGGATCAATTAATACATGAATTAATTTATTCTTTTATTATTTTGTATGGATCAATTCTGGACAAATAGTTGGGGCATGTAGCATTATTGTATAAATATACGTGACCTTATATTACCATGAGGAGTGGAGATAAACTCGTTTCTGGCCATGACAAAAAAGAAATTTAAGGATGACTTGAAGATTTAAAGTACTTGAAAAAAGTCTCCTTCCTTTATCTGCTGTAATTTTCCTACTAGAGAAGTAAATTAGCCGGAGAAGTAAAACAAAATAAAAATCCATCGCACCTGGTTTGTCATCGTCTGGAATCGCCGCCCGGAATTGCTGTCCGAAATTGCCGCCCGGAATCACCCAGTTTACCCTATCTCGATTGTGAAAAGCACACAAAACATTGAAATCAAGAGGAGAACTACCGAAGATGGGCTTTTAGATAATTCTCATTCATAATTTTCTGAACCGATCAATCTTGCTGTTCTGCTTCTTTGTTTTTGCAACTGTTGTACAAGGAAGCCCAGTTAACCCCATCTCAATCGTGAAAAGCCAGGATCAAGAGGCAAAGAATTGGCATTAGTTGAGTATAAACGCAGTGAAAAGGGGGTTGCTGGTTTGCTATTTGACTTACTAGAAAAAAAATTCTGTGACTACCGAATTGTCAAGAATTGACGAGTGAAATTATGCATTTGTGCATTTAGAATTAAAAATGCTGATACACAATTTTTTCACCCATGAACTTAAAACACTGGTTTGCCATTAGTTGACGAGTGCAATTCTACACATGTTACATACAGACTACTGAATTACCATGAATTGATGATTTTGTGCATATAGAACTTAAAATGCTAATACTACCAAGCTTCATACAAAAACAGATTCTAAGGAAGCTTCTTGCCAATCAAAATAAGTAACATACAAATTCATCCCTTCATACAATCAATTTTTTTTCTTTAATCCATCATCCCTTCACACTACCAAGCTTCATACAAAAAACATATTGTACTACCAAACTTCAATCCATCATCCCTTCATATAGACTGTACAAAAACAGACTACACTACCAAGCTTCATACTACCAAAACATCATCCCTTCATAACATCAAAACAACATTCCTTCATAGCATCAAAAACATCAATTCATGCTACAAAGTCCGAATCATCGTCACCATCATTTAATGTAACATTACTTGAAAACCTGCAACAAAAAAATAGATATCATCAATAATCACTATTGTAATGTAACCAAAATTTACTTAATTTACTTACGTTCTGATGACATGTGGATAAGTCCTTTTATCATGTTCAGGTCAACATCTACTTTTCTTCAAACCTTTTTCTATGTTACTCTTATTCTTTTACGAGAACCATTTGCCCTAACTAGTTGTGGGTCTTTCAAATGTGATTTTGATTGTGAACTCCCTCCACTTGTTTGGGTAGCACTTATATCACTAGGAAATTTAGGAATGACGAGCAGTTGTTGTTCAATGACATCAAATTCATATTCGACAATTTTGGTTCTCATATCATTCAAGATGTCATCATCAACTAACTTTGATGCACGCCGTAGCAAACCATGTCTTTTCGACAAAAACGAACCTTTGTCTAAAACAAAACAGTACTCATCATCAATGTTTCTCTTTATTACCGAAGACTTCATCCACCTATGCATCATGAATTGAGTAGGCAACTCATAAATATCTCTTTTGAATAAATAGGCCAACACGTGTCGACATGGAATCCCGTCACTTTCAAACATCATGCAGCTGCATTTGATATGATTAGATGACTTCTCAACTTCTAAAATACTTACCCTCCCACCATTCTCTTGAATACATGTCACCGCATAATTCAAACGAACATCATCCTCAATTGTGATATTCATCATATACCGAAGACACTCGAATACCTCATACTGAACTTAAAGAATATAGAACGTGTATACATTGCCCTCATCATTTCCTTAATATGAAGTGATGTTTTCAACTTCGGTTTTTCATGCAGATCCACATGATTAAGGTGTCTTGCATTATATGCTAACTTGGAACATCCCCTTTCGAACCTGTTAATAAATTCCAACAAAGTAATTTCATGCGAAACATACTTCTTGAAGAAAGAGTGAGTAATTTCTTCTCTTTGGCTACTTGTCATATGCGCAGAAAAATTGCTTCTTGAAAATGCTGGAATCCATTGATCAAGAATCTTATACATATCATTCAACCATTCATTCTGGGACAAATTATTTCTCGTCACTACGTCCATCCAACGTTCTTCAAACTCTTGAGGGCTCTCAGAGTTCCATATGCAATCCTTTAATTGCCCGGATGATTGTTTATATGCTTGAGGACTGATTTTTTTTCTGAAAATTTCATGACAATGTGCCAAATACAACACCTGAAAATATAAACACCGAATATTAGAAGTGAATAAATATATACAAAATACATTGCTGAAAAATATAACAAACCAATGAAATGTATTTGGGAGTACACTTGCAAAACCTTTGGTCATAGCCGCATCTTGATCGGTTAATCATTTTAGGTGGATCTTCAGGCATAGCTGCTAACCACTCCGTGAACAGTCACTCAAAAGATTCACAACTCTCATTAGTAAGAAATGCACAACCAAATAAGGTGGTCTGCCGGTGGTGATTGATACCTACAATCGGGATAAATATAATAGAATATTTATTGGTGCTGTATGTCGTATCAAACATAACAATATCACCAAAATAATAGTATGTCTGTCTCCAACTCGCATTAGCCTAGAAACAGTGGGTAAGCCTACCCTCATTATCCTCTTTAATTGAAAACTTGAAATCAGAGTTCTTTTCGACCTCACTCTTTAAATACTCTTTCAATAGATCAGCAATATGTCCATCTAAGAATTTTCTATTATCCCTTCTGGAAATATATAGATCTCTTGTCACAAAACTAATATTTTCTAAACCACCAGCATCGAGCTCTAAGACACTCATCTATTGACAAGCCGGTATGTTTGCTTCTGATAGCTGATCTGTTAAACTCTTCTTCACCTTACGTACCTTGCGGTGACACCGCAACAGATGAACCCTCCTCGGCATCGTAAAAACATGAGTATGGGCATCTACAAATTGTGAAACCATGTATTTCTCGGTTGACCGATTCCAAACGACCACCAATCGGGCACCACACTCCTCTGTCATAATCCCTTGCCGTTGTGTGGTGTTTTCACGTTGTTTTGTTGGTTTCGTCTTTCCTTCTTTACTACACACATATTCTCGCCACATTATAATTCCTCCATACCTCCTTTTACTATAGTTAATTCGGGTATTATAACTAGCCTCCCTAGCATAATTGTTATAGAACTGAAAAACATCATCTAAATTGGCAAATACTCGTTTCACGAATTGTACATGCTCGACACAAAATTGTGGAGTATAACGTTGTACAGAAGATGAACTAGCATTTGGATCCATCCTGCAATTAAGAAGCAAATCAGCTATTATTCCGTGAAATTTCAAACAAACACATGTAAAGAGCCCAAATTTAGCTACAGAAGCACAAATTCAACATTGATTTACATCAATTTTCTAGTACGAACAATACATTATCATTCCAACATTGATTTACATCAATTTTCTAGCGACAGGAGAACCCATTAGAACAATAAACCATTCAGTACTGTAGTATCAATAATTTCACTCAATTTGACGATCTCCCACACAATGATCGTCGAAAAAATATGCTGAATTTTGTGCACAACAAGCGATTCAGAAAAAACTAACAATTAAGATGAAGTGAGGGAGAATAGATTGTTACCTAGTCGCAAATCAACGACGATGATGAACGGTGATGACAATTGCGACTTTGCTCACTCGATTGCTCACCGGATATCTTGTCTCAAGCCCTAGATCTAGAGGAGGGACAAAGGATTTCTAGTCTTGTCATATCGATTAGGATAATTAGAATAGATGAAGGGTATTCACGTGCTTCTTTAAGTGACCAATGATTTTGTACCATTGGATTCAAAATGATCGATCATGATTTGTTTGTACAGGAAGGAGAGTTTTGTCCGTCTATCAATATCATCAATACAATAATTGGGCATGCTAAACGACCAAGAAACCAAATTCCTACATGAACGAAACGACACAATGGAAGGTGAGCTGGAATTAAGTGTCCGCCCACGTGGCTGCCAGACATTGGCTGGAGATTACTGTCCGAAGGAGTATTTATGTGCTTGCCTACGTGCCATTCTCGCATTGGTTGAATATTTTGCAAAAAAACAAATACAACCCACATTTGTTTACCACTTGCGACAGTTTGTTTGACTGAATCGCAGAACAAACAAAATCACTTTTGTTTCCGTGTGTTCCTGCTGCTGCCGGCCAACGTTCAAGACCATTCGGACGGAGAATCGCTGTGTTGCTGGTGGTTTCTACTGGCGCATCGCCTGAGTTGATAGGTGTGGTTTCTGCTGCGATCTGCTCTCCTTTCTTTGCTACTGCTTCTTTCGTAAATTTCCCCCCTTTTCTTCATTGCTAAATTCCAGAGAGCATCCACTTTGTCAAGAGATGATATCTGCTGAATGCTGATGCTTTCGTGTAAAATTTTTGGTCAGGAATTTTTTGTTGCTACTCCTCTCCTTTCTTTGCTCCTGCTTCTTTCAGGATTTCATGTACAAATTTTTGTCAACAAGTACAATTTTTTGATTTTGTGGATTGTCCCCCTTTCTCTGCTACTGCTTTCGTCAACAATTTTTTGCTGCTGCTTGCTTACATGTCAAATTATAAGCACTGCATTTGTGAGGATTTCAGTTTGTATGATTTCCAATTATTTGTATGATTTACAGTTCGTATAATGAATTTATCACACAGCAATGTCAAATTCTTTCAGTTCGTATGATTTGCAATTGTTTGTTGCCAGTTACAGTTTGAGTATGACGAATTCTTTGTATAATACTGATTTCACTTGGTTTCTTACCTGCTTGCTGATTTAATGTTCTTTCGCGGTTGTTGTTGTAGGTCAATATCAAATTAACGTAGAACAAATCTAATAACAACGAGTACAACGAATATACCTTAATAATGCGGAAGCGTTGTGGGAGGATCGTAATCACCCGGACT
>JAOYMZ010065364.1:0-12628 GCA_025802335.1 Pinguicula primuliflora
ACCTATGGAGATTAATGATAAAATTTGATATCTAAACTATTTGAATATTGTTTTGCAAAACTTTGATTTCTTTTTTAATGTACTTTTGTTTTCTATTTATGTTAAACCTTTTTTTATATATATTTTTGATTAAAAAAATAGGGAGAAGGGGTTGCACTGGTCAGCCGACTAGTCAACCGAGTCGGCTGCCCTGGCTGATAAGTCGCTGGGCGGCCAGGGGCCGACTCACCTCCGCCGCCCAACTTCCCGTACATTGGTAAAAGTACATGTCTTATGATCAGTATGAGTAATTTATTCAATCCTTTTGGGTAAGACTTCCTCAAGAACGTGAGTTCAAGACCAGATTCTTTACCTTGAGAGAAAAAGTAGGAAGAAGCAATTCCAAGAGATATGTAAAAGGGAAAAGCTAGGTGATCTCTATCAAGATCTATATCTAGTTTTATTTTGTGTTCAAGGTGAATCTTGAGGTATAAGGTTAGTTCGAGATAAGAACTCAAACTTAAGGGTTCTTTTTATACATTAATATGTGTGAAATGATGATATGTTTATATAATTAGCAATGGAGACGATCATTTGATAATTAATGGTGATGAAATTTTGAATTTCACCATTTTAGTTGTCAAGAAATCCCTACAAAGACTACTCGGTTTCATCCGCTTATCCATGCTCGAAGAACTCGGACCAGACTCAAACTGATACACAAGAGTATCCGTCGCAGGCATCATTGATGTGGAGGAAGATAGCATCGTTGAGGATTCCATATATGGCCTGGAGAGCAATAAGAAACAAACGACCAACAATAGATAATCTATTAGCTAGAGGCATAAGCATTGCGAAAGCGGAACAAAGATGCATCTGGTGTGGTTTAGAACTGGAAACATTGTAACATCTTCTCATTCAATGCCCACACGCCAAAGAAATCTGGCAGGAGTTAGGAAACTGGTTTGGCATTGCTGTAAACGACCACTCCAACATCTTGGCTCACTTCAAAGATCAAATGACCAGATTCTCGAATGCAAGAGAGAAGGACCTCGGTAAGGCAATGTGGCAAGCAAAAATATGGTGCTTATGGCGGGAAAGAAATGAGGTGCGTTTTGACAATGAAGTGGAAGCAGAAGAAATATCAGTAATCAGAAACTAGATCAAGATCTAACTTTCACTGGCTAAAAGCTAGAGGAAAAGTTAATAATTCCATTCAAATTTTAGATTGGGACACCAACCCACCTTCTGATGGCAAATAGAACTCAACTAGTGATTTAGCTTTAGTAATAGAGCTATTAGAGACATATGGAAGCTGTCTGAGCTCCATATCCAATTTTGTAAACACGTAAATGTTAATAAAATCTCTTTCGTAAAAAAAAATTAAACTCCCCCTCAAGTTGAGTGGTGGGATGTCCAATAGCCAACTTGCACCACCATTGAATGATCGTCCAGCTACTACTTTGGTAACGATGTCAGCTAACAGATCTTCAAATCGAATAAAAGCGATAGTGAACATCTTGCTTTCTAACTTCTCCTTAATAAAATGTTTGTCTACTTCAATATGATTCGTACGATCATGATCAACCGGATTCTTTGAAATGTGTAATGCTGCTCACTTATCACACCTGATGGAACATGGAAGGTTTAGTAGAAAACCTAACTCGATCATCAACTTCTTCAGCCAAAAAACTTCCATCAAGCCTGGTTGACTGCAATAGAAAATAGAATGCGAATAGTATCGATCCAAAATATCTGAGTATGGCCATTGGCTAGCAATCATGCTTAAATATGTCAACTGAGCCACCTGTTAGCCGCTTCACAATAAACACCCATGTACACCCGACATGATACTTTCATTCAGGCAATCTACATCGATCACATATATTATTCTTTCTCAAAACCTCCATGTCCTTTTTTCACTCTAGAATACTCAACGCCTCATCAACACTTCTACGAACATCTTCCCTATATAGAGTAACAGTAAATGCTTGTGCAACTTCAGACTTTCTCCCCCTGAACATATTAATAACCAAATATTTCTTTATCCCAGGAACATGATCTGCACAATACTTATTAGCTACAACACCAAACGTACTCTAAGGCGGAAGCAAACTTGTTAGTTGAAAATTCTCAACTATAGTAGACACATCAGTAACAACATCCTCGACAACAACATCATGATGAGAATTCAAATCGGAATATCATGGCAAGAGATACTTACTAGGATATCCGGATGAGCATCATTCGTAGGTGGCGCAACTCTAGATGATACTATGTCATGAGTAGTAGGTGGAGATGGACAAAAAGATGACATCGAAGATAAGCTACCACTGGAGTGGGTCATATGACTTATCTGCCTTTCCGGGAGAGTGGCAAGGCTGCCAGAAGAAATACTTGGACTCGCTAAAATCATAGTGAATCATGGTAAAACTTCGACAAGTAGTTGGATCATAGCATGGATACCCTTACTAAATGACTCTATATCCAACAAAATACACTTAACGGCAAAAGTATCAAATTTCGTGCAAAAAAAAACCATTGTAATTTGAACAAACACCAAAAACCTAAAAATATATGGAGTGAAAATGAGATATGGGGGATATGGATGTAAGAAGATAGACTCTGAAGAGGAGTTTGTAACTCCATAATTTTAGTAGGTATTAGATCAGCTAGATGAGTGGCAATAGCAATTACCTCTCGCAAAAAATGAGTAGGGACACTAGATTCGAGCATAAGTGCCCGAGTAATCTCTAATAAAAAATGATTCTTGCATTCAGCGATGTCATTCTGCTAAGGGGTATATGAATAAATAAATTGATGAACAAGATCATGATTAAAATACCCCTTCCGTTATCAGACATCAAAATTTGAATAGTACTATCAAACTGCGTACAAACCATGTGATAAAAACGTTCCAACTTCTCAAATACATCAGACTCATATTTCATAAACTACATCCAGCACAGTCTAGTGAAATCATCAATGAATACGACAAAATATTGAAAATCACAGCCCCCAACAACCGGAACTGGCCCCAAACATCATAATGAATAAGTGAGGAAAATCAGTAGTAAAGGACGAAAAAGATGCCCTATAATTCTAAGCCAAAGCAAAAGTATCATAGTTTAATTGAACATGTGAAAATTTAGAAAATAATTTGCAAATCTAGCTATCAAAAGGATGACATAAACGACGATACCTAAATCATCCTTTATAAGTGGTGCAACTTTGAATAGTGAGGGTATGGATAGAAGGAGGAGCAACTTTGTCGACATAGTATAATCCAACCCACTCATTGTGACGTCCAATAATCTGTTTCGTCTGAATATTCTGGAGAACACAGAAAGATGGATACGTAATCAATGTACAATTCAACACCTTAGCCACATGACTAATAAAAAGTACCTTATGCGAGTGAGAAGGCAAAAATAACTAATTAGATACCGCATGGTAGGAGTTATCTCAATAGTCCCTGCTCTCAAAACAAGGACAAGTACTTTATTCGTAGTTTGAATACTATGTCTCCAGGAAACCTCAGTACTAATTAAGTCAACAACATCAAAAGTAATCATATTTGTAACACCACAATCAAATATCTTGCCTTTTTTGCATCCATACTCTTTGAGCAAGAATTAATTTTAGCAATATCATCAAAATCTTCAAAACATCCCTACGAGAATATTGTGCTCCATTTAAAATTAGAGGACATGGGATAATTTCACACCCCTTGACCTTATACATTTCCTGTAAAAACGTAACCCTTGGTTTTCTTCTTCACTGCAAGCCATCACTGGCTCTCTTTTTCCTCAATCAGCCACCATCGTGCGGTGTTCTCATGCTCTGAACCAGTGAGCTGAGCATCGGGCTGTCGCCTCCCGATGCCCACCGCTACAGACACGTCTGTCGTGATTCTGTATTCTCCACGATTTTGCCCATCTTGCCCGAAAAATCATCAGTCGGATCTAGGGTTCTTCCGAGGCAGAGGAATGGTCGGATATGTTTACCACATTCTTATCATAGGTGAACTAGAATCCCGAAGTAGTCACACCTAGGGATGGCAATGGTAACTCACCTGGCCGGCGGGACCGGCCAGGGCCAGGGCCAGGTCTAGGGTCCTAGACCCGCCCCGGACCTGGGACCCAGACAATTAATTATAGTAAATGAAATTCCATTCACGTATTTTTTTGTCAGTTTATAGATGCCTGATAAGTCCATTTCTAATCACTTTTACATGCATATTTTAATTAGCTTTTATAAGTTTTTCATGCACAACTAACTCTTTTATACAATGTTTCAATACTTTTCTATTTTTCTAGGTGAACAAGTGATTTATTGTGAAATCATGAGCAAAAGCACTTGAAATGAGCTACAATGAGGCTTATCCAACACTTATACAAATTCTGGACAAGGTCTTCCTGCCCAAAATATCAAGACTAAGTCAAAGACCTAGCTTAAGAGTGTGAAATTACAATATAGGACATGAAAGTGACATAAAGTGGAGATATTTTGTATGCGTGCCTGAGGCTTTTCCAGGAAACTAAATCGGGCTTGCCATATATCATTGGAAAGCCCTATAAGTCTACTATCATTTTACAGGAAGGTTCGGTCAAAATCTCTCTCATTTGAGAGTTATTCACGAATTAGGGAGAAATGGTTGCATGTTCCGGCAGTCGCATAGTTTTATTTTTCGTATTTTTTATTCTTTTGTTTTGTGAACAATGAGTGTATCTTTTGATTATGTAATGTTCTTTAGAGTTCATGTCTCAGGCATGAGCTAAACCACTTGTCAAATCCGGTGGTTTAACCACTTGTCAAATCTGGTGTATCTTTTGTGAACAATGGGTGTATTGTGAAATCATGAGCTAAACCACTTGTCAGGCATGAGCTAAACCACTTGTCTAACAAATTTCAAGTCTAACGTACAATCTCACCAAAAACTTATAATCTCATGAACAACCGGTGGAATGTCCTATAAAAAACTCGGCCAACTTTGTTGGTATTTTATATATCTCAAGTCCATATGACAGGTCTTGAGTATGCCGAGCCCATATGATAGGTCTCGGATATACGGGTGCATATGTGGGAATTTTTTTTATATATATTAGGAATGTGAGTATCCTCGATAAAACCTTGAGCACAAGATTATGAGTACCTCCACAATTTCCTATTTTATACTTAAGTTTCTTTCTTTAGATTTCCGGTATGGGAGATTTGTTCAACACTCCCCCTCAAGTCCGACTAGGCATGCCCTGTCGGACTTGCACACCCTTTGGTTATGCAGCGGAAGTATTCGGGCTGCTCTATATGGCGAACCTGGCTCCAATACCACTGTTGATATTTATATATATATATATATTCATATCAGGCTTGCCCATATGGCAGGACTTACAGCCCATATATATTCCTCGAGCCCATATGGCAGGTCTCGGGTATGTGGGTACATATGTGGGGGTATATATCATATATATTCCTCGAGCCCATATGGCAGGTCTCGGGTATGTGGTAAATATGTGGGGGTATAAATTTAGAATGTGGGTATACTCAATAAAACCTTAGCCTAAGGTTATGAGTTCCCCACTTCCCTTCTATTTTATACTTGTCTTATTTTTTATATGAGTTCGGTGTGGGACAAAGTTCCTTTTTATTTCAACACTCTCCCTCAAGTCCGACTAGGCATGCCCTGTCGGACTTAGACACCCTTTGATTATGCAACGGAAGTATTCGGGCTGGCCCATATGACGAACCTTGCTCCGATACCACTGTTGGTATTTTATATATATATATATATATATATATATATATTTTTTCATATCAGGCTTGCCCATATGGCAGGACTTACAGCCCATATATATTCCTCGAGCCCATATGGCAGGTCTCGGGGATGTGGGTACATATGTGGAGTATATATTTGGAATGTGGGTATACTCGATAAAACTTTAAGCCTAAGGTAATGAGTTCCCCACTTTCCTGCTATTTTATACTTTCTTATTTTTTATATGAGTTCGGTGTGGGACAAAGTCCCTTTATATTTCAACAAACTTCTGGGTGAGCATCTTCGTGGCGTGTGCGAGTATAATGGATCTCCCTGCTCGAATACTATGATAAAACATAAGAATTTGGGGAATATATTCTTGTGTATTGAAGAATTGATTTGCATGTACGATTTATAGAAGTCAACCTCAATTTGAATAAATCACATCTTCCTTTATATAACTAACTGTCAACCTTAATTTTATCTTTTCTTGCAACTGATTCGCATCACTGCAATCCATGTTTTCCAAGTGGTGAAGTCACTTGGTCACAAACAATGTCACAAGCATATAATCAAAATGGAGTGGTTGTTGGTTAAGCAATTTTGCATTCAAGACAAACTAGAACTTACAACGTTATTTTCATTTCCTGGCCGAACCACTACATGATGGGGAAAAGTTATAAACATCAGACCATTTCTTCATGCAACTTGCTAGGGAGATGATAAATCCTTCCTGTTCAATTTTCCTTTGAACCAGGTTCCAAAGGATGGTCTTGATTTTCATCAGTACGTCCAATTTGATCTTTGTTCCTTCAAAATGGAGTTTGTCGCCGGAATTCCTGATTTCCCACATGAAGTCCAAGCTTGATGGTTTTTGTTCGGTGGTTTCGCCTTCTAAAAGTCTTGCAATGATGGATGGGGCGTTAAACATTCAATAATTCCAACCATCACTGTACCTGATCCCAAAGTCCTGTGGTGAATTGTCAATTTTTGAATATGTGGTCCTAAGTTTCAGTTTGTTACTGACAAAATGTGCACGGTATTGATTGCTCTCTATCTATGATCTTCTATTTCTGCAAAAAAAAAAATTGTTTATGAATTTGCTCCCACAATTTTGTAGAATCTCTCTTGATGTTGTTCCATTCCATGTTGTTCCAACAATTTTATTGCCTTTTTTGGAGGCAAACTCTAATATACTACTAAGGGTCCGCTTACTGCGTTTGATAGAGTTTGATTGCGGTCGTTTTCGCAGTTCGTAACAACCGTAATCAAACTTCGAAACATGTTTACTGTGTTTTTTATTTGGTGCATTACGCACGGTCAAACCTTCCAAATCCCTGCTTTTTCCACCTAATTTTGATTGGGAGCGTTAAACAAATTCCTTCAAACACATGTGATTCTGCAGTTCGATTTTGTACACCACATTAAAATTGTGGTGTACAAAACCTCTCTTATAATTGGCCCAAAATAATAATAGGACCTACCAATTTTAACCACAGTCAATCCATCTCTCTCCTCTTTTAACTAAAGGTAGGATCACTCGTCGAGTATGTTGGCGTCACTGGAAATCGAATCCGAGCCTTCCAAGCCAAGATAGTATTTCTTCGTTCGGACTATTAGCTTGTTGAACCGCTTCTATTTGAGGCCTAAACTCCAGATCCATTAATGAATAGCAGGGTTTTCCATGGTAGTTGTTGTTGAGAAAACCGTGTTGACTTGAGAATGAAACCGTGTGTTAGATAAAGAATAGATCTCACAATATCTTTCCTTATTCAAACCATATCTTCCCAATCACGTTCTCATGATTTATGGGATTCATATGAGTTGGAGATCATGTTGTAACTCCTATATCAGGCGTGATATAGCTCACGAAAGCCTCTCACAGTTACCACACGAAGACAGATGGCAGGGAGCCACTGGTAGTACGAATTTTATTTTCAACACTTGGATTGGATGATAAATTCTATACAGCACAAAATTTACACACTAAAATCCCAATAAATTGGGTAATGCTATTTTTCTAAACTAATATTATGATGGCTTCGCCGCCGAAAAAATTTAAAACCCTGTTTAAACCCTATAAACCCAAGGGCTAAACCCTATAAACCCAAGGACTAAATTTTTATTGTGTTTTTAGTGCGGAAATTTTGTGCTATACAATTTTCCCACTTGGCACTGACGCATTTCGTGAGGCATTCGTGATATTGTTTCGTTAACTATATCATTTCTGCTCCTATATATGTGTATCAAGAGGAAAACAAAAACATAACAAAAAGAAGAAGAGAAATCATCATCTCTTCCGTGGAGTAGGTTTTATTTCCCGAACCACGTAAACTGTGTGTGTTCTTCATTTTTCAATTCATATAAAACATCAAACAAAATCACAAACCACTAGAAACATCCTCAAAATATGGTATCAGGGTAGGTTTGAAACGTCTCGTCATCTACCTCAGTTACATTCCCGACAAGGCCATGGAAGGAAAGAAGGAAACGGCTAGTGGCCAGATTATCTCCCAAACGGAGGTGCAACAGTACCTATCTCAGGAATTCAATAAATTCCTTGAGTCTCAGACAGAATCAAAGTCATCCAAGGAGAATGAGGACTCCTCTATCATCATTGATATCAAACTTGACCATAACAACTATGTGTTATGGGCTCGGAAAATTGAATTGGTGATTATATCCAAGGATTGCCTGGAATATCTCACCGGCGATGCTAAGGAGCCACCAAAAGGTAGTCCGAAGTATAAAGAATGGAGAAAACAGGACACTCAAGTATTCCAGTGGGTGACAAAATCAATTGACCGGAGATTAGTTGATCAATTCATCTATTATCCAAATTCTGCTGAATTATGGAAGGTCCATGCAAGAACCTTCAACTCAGGAGATGATAGCTTACAGATCTTTGATCTGGTGACAAGGGTCGATCGAATAGTACAAGGAACTCTGTAATTGGAAGAATACTATACCTCATGTAATTCTATGTGGATCGAAATTGATAGACGTTGGCCAAATTCTATGAAGTGTGTTGTCGATATTGACAAACACACCCAGATAAAGACTGAACATCGGCTCTTCAAGTTTCTTGCGGCTTGAATTCGGCGTATGAAGCAATCATCCGTGATATACTCAAAGAATTCCCATTGTCCTCTATAGATGCGGCTTATGCGACTGTACATCGGGAGGTCTTACGAGCCCAAATTCGGAAGATGAACAGCACGACCTCCAGTAGCCCTAACATCTCAGGGTATACTCAAAGAATCTCATCATCACGAGGAATCGGAACTGGGTTAGCACTATATGGACCACGCGTAACGGAGACAAACCGAGACTCCGAAAATCCACCACCACCATCGAATCGCTGGTCAGAAGTCACAAATCATGGCGACAATTCATCATACCAACGACCATACTGTGAATATTGCCAGATCCCTGGTCATTGGAGGGCGAATTGCTTCAAGTTGAATCGGTACCAGAGTTCCAATCACGAAGGTCGCATAGGTGGACGGATGGACTCTAGATGATGGGGCAGCCGAACTGCCATCACTGACGGCGGCCACAACCCGCCCAAGGAAGAATTTGTGGAGGAAATCGCCACGGAGAACTTGGGATGCGGAGGAATGGCCGGTATCACGAGAGCGACGATATACGAATTGAGACCGTGGAAACTCGAGTGCACGACCCGAAACCAGTGACCCGAGGTATACATAGGGGGCATCGAAATGTGAAAGTACCGGAATGCCCCCAAACTTTCTCTATTGCTAAATATTTTTCGCAGGGTTGTTTTGGTCATTTGGCAGATACAAATGTGAATGGGCCGAATGTGCAAACTGGGACGGATGAACAGACTAAAAAAAATAGAAGATGAGCCAGAATAAAATTGGGGGAATGGCCCAGGTCATGGCCAATTGGGTATTAGGTGGAAAAAATCAAGATTAAAGCCCAAGAAAAAATCCGAAGTGGATTTTTGACTGTGGTGCAATCGATACTATTAAATTTGAGGCATCTACATTATTGAAATGCAGAAAACATAGAAGAAAGTGGTCCAAATGGTGAGTGGTACATTTGCTCCTGTTAAAAGTGTTGACATAATTGAAATATCTCCGTCTATGAGAATGTCAAAATGTCTCTATGTCCCATCTCTGTCGTATAAACTCCTTTCAATCAGTCATATTTCGAAGGAGTTAAACTGTGTTGTGATGATGTATCCTACTTTTTGTGTCTTGCAGGACATCCGTACGAAGAAGATAATTGGGCGTGGAACTGAACGGGATGGATTATACTATGTCGATGAAGTCGCTTCAAAAGGATGGACACTCCTGACTCGTGGGTTACCAGACTCCCAAAGTTGATTGTGGCATCGTCGTCTGGGTCACCCATCACAATCCTATTTACGTCGGTTATTTCCTAAGCTTTCTAGCATTCCCTTCAATTGTGAAATTTGCATTTTGGTGAAAAAACATAGGCAGTCGTTTTTATCTAAACATGTTCGTGTCCAGACTATGTTTTCATTAGTTCATTCCGATGTTTGGGGACCAGCACCTGTTATTGGGGGTCAGGGTCTCAAATATTTTGTACTTTTTATTGACGATTGCACTTGCATGACATGGGTCTATTTTTTGAAGAATAAGGCAGAAGTTTTTGAGAAATTCACTCAGTTTTACAACATGGTTTTTACCCAATTTGAGACCAAAATCCGTGTACTTCGCTCTGACAATGGGGGTGAATTTGTGAATCATCAAATGAAAACCTTTATTGATGAAAAGGGAGTGTTGCATCAAACCTCATGGCCTTACTCCCCTCAGCAGAATGGTGTGGCTGAGAAAAAAAATTATTTTCTTCTAGAAATTACCCGTGCTTTAATGATTGAGTCTCGTGTCCCATCCCTTTTTTGGCCCGAGGCAGTGGCCACCTCGATCTACGTAGCTAATAGATTGTCTACTGAGATTTTGAAGTTTAAATCTCTTTTTCAAACTCTGTCTGATTTCACTCGTATCCCTCCATCATTATCATTAACCCCACGTGTATTTGGATGTTCTGTGTATGTTCATATCCCTAAAAATCATCGCACTAAGTTTGATGCATGTGCCGAAAAATGTGTATTTGTCGGGTATGGAGGCCTTCAGAAGGGCTACCGGTGTTTTAATCCTCGAACAGGGCGTCTTATCACAACTTTGGATTGTAACTTTATTGAGACAGAATACTATTACTTGTCCCAATCAAGGGGTTAGGGGGAGGACGTAAGACAGGACCCTCTTGATTGGCTCATATTTACTCCAACTCATGCGTCTCACGCGCCCACTCCAGATACTCCGACGCATGTGTCTCAGGTGCCTTACGCACAAGTTATACCACCATCTACACCAATTCATGTACACCCAGACAATATCGGCATAGTACACCCAGACCAGGAAGATTTACTCCAGCCAGCTTCTTCGTCGGATATCCAGGCAAGTACACTACACCCAGACCAGGAAGATTTACTCCAACCAGCTTCTTCGTCGGATATCCAGTCAGGTACACTTCCATCTAAGGCTCCTCCTATTCTCGATTATGGCAGTATCTATGATGCAGGGAGTCCAGTTACATCTCGGTACAGACTACCACCTCGAACCAGTAGAGGTGTGAAGCCAAAGAAGTATACACTTGAACATTGTCCTAAGTCTCAAAGATATCATGTAGCTGACCTAGTCAAGGGGAGTCTATCTGAAACTGCGCGAGCCTTTGCTACGGCTATATATACAGATGAGGTGCCCCGGAATGAAATTGAAGCTATGAGGAGTCAGAAATGGAAACATGCTATGGAGGAAGAAATGAAGGCCTTGAGGAAGAATAATACATGGGAGAAATGTTGGTTACCTCCGGAAAAGAAATCAGTTGGGTGCAGATGGGTGTACGCTATCAAAAGAAAGTCAGATGGTTCAATTGAGAGATAAAAAGCTCGCCTCGTTGCTAAGGGGTATACTCAGACTTATGGGATCGATTATTCAGAGACGTTCTCTCCCGTTGCCAAGATGGATACCATTCGGATTCTATTTTCCATTGCAGCCAACCTAGATTGGCGTTTGCATCAGTTCGACGTAAAGAATGCGTTTCTCCATGGAGATTTGGAAGAGGAAATATATATGGAAGGGCTGTCGGGTTTTTCAGACGACTTTCGTCCCAACGAGGTATGCAGATTGAAGAAGTCACTATATGGATTGAAGCAGTCCCCGAGAACTTGGTTCGGACGGTTCACAATTGCCATGAAGAAGTACGGATATTGCCAGAGTAATGTTGATCACACTCTGTTCTTAAAGCGTTAGGATACAGGAATCACATGTCTTATTATATATGTCGATGATATGATTATCACGGGAGATGATGCAGCTGAAATTGAGTGCCTAAGAGAGAATTTATTCAAAGAATTTGAGATGAAGGACTTGGGAACCTTAAAGTACTTTCTTGGGATTGAGGTATCCCAGTCTCGACAGGGTATATATATTGCACAAAAAAGTACATCTTGGATCTACTGGCTGAGATAGGGTTGCTAGAGTGCAAACCTGTAGACACATCTATGATTGTGAACCACGGTCTGAAGAACAAAGAAGGGGCCGAGAGTGCAAATAAGGAAAGATATCAACATCTTGTGGGGAAGCTAATATACTTGGCACACACACGTCCAGACATTGCATATGTTGTAGGGATTGTCAGTCAGTTCATGCACAACCCCCAAACACACCATATAGAAGCAGCCTTAAGGATTTTGAGATATTTGAAGGGCTCTCCTGATACAGGAATTCTCTTTCAGAACAATGGACATTTGAAGATCGAGGGATACACAGATGCTGATTGGGCGAGTAATCCGGTGGATCGACGGTCTACATCTGGATACTTTACTCTAGTTGGGGGCAA
>JAOYMZ010065375.1:0-12628 GCA_025802335.1 Pinguicula primuliflora
ATAAAATTAATTCTTTCTCTTATATTTATTTATTTGTTTGAGCCCAGATTAATATAAATTTTTTTAAATTGTATACCGTACCATCGGGTGGGGGAGATGGTCGAAAACTGTGTAACTGAGGAGCAGTGGCGAGGAGCAGGAGTGGAGTTGAGATCATTTCTGCAGTCCAGGCTTGGAGTTCCAGGTGTGCCTAATCCGCAACAACATTACGAGTGTACCCCGATAACTACTCAGCCGATGCAAGCACCTAGTCGTTCCCAGGGTATACGACCCCCGAGTAGTTCGCGAGACACTCAGGATATACGACTCTCGAGTTTTTCGCTAGGCATTGGTAGTACACAGGACAGGCCGGAGCTCTTAAATGATCCGAAATATTGAAGAACATTTTTAAATGATTAAAATTCGATTTGTTTACATTACGTGTTTAAATATATATATATATATATATCAATTCATTAATAAAAATATAATTAAATCATTAAATATTAATATTTTAATTAAAAATAATAATACCGAACTTTCCAAGATGGATATGTTTAAGACAGGCATGTTCTTAATCAACACTCATTAACATTATTAATGACATTCGATGGTTAGAAGACTATGTCTAATTTCACCCTCTTCCAAACATCAGTTTCACGCACCAGTCTTCCCAAAAATTGCCCACAAAACCATATGAAACTCCCTCTTCTAACAAAACTTCGTTAATTTCAGGAAGCATACCCTTGCCTAATGGCCTGCCTTCTGAAAACACGATCTGTTATTCATATTAGAGGGCCCGAGACCATTAAGTTCCTCCAGGGTTTGGTGACAAACGATGTGAGGAGTTTAGACAACCCAAAACCAATCCCTGAGAATGCCTTCACGCCCAACATGCCGGTAGTTGAAACACCTGCGGTTTATGCTGCTATGTTAACTCCCCAGGGAAGATTTCTTTTTGATTTCTTTCTTTATAGACCCCCCCATCTTGATGAGAAACTCGATCGCACTGGGTCAGGACCTGGCCCTAAATCTGAGACGGAGATTTATGCAGATGTTGATAAAGGTGAGGTGGATGAGATTCTGGCGACGTTAAAAAGGTAACAAATTTTTTTTCTGTTGTAGGATTGAAATTCGTGAAGCTAATTCTTAGATTTGTTTTGAGGTAATGCGGGACATTATGTAACTATTTTCCTCGTTTAAGAACACTATCAACTTCAGATTTTGTGTTTTTTGCATCCTACAAAATTTGATCTTTTTGAGGTGTCGCATCATTTTTGCAGTGAGTTATTTAATCTTTCGGATGCAGGCTGTCTTATACATCCTTGAGAATCTGAGATACTTACTTGATCCACATATTTGAAACATGCATGTTACCTTCCATGTTTATTGTTGGAGCTTCACTGTGAAACTTGATACACTCGACTCTTCTTTACCAATAATGGAAAAGCCACGACTATTTCTTGTTCGAAAAAAAATCATCCTTGGTTCTTGTGATTATCGTTGTTTCAGAAGTCTTGAGACTTTTATTTGGTATTCTTTTTTATTTTTTTGTTTAATACTGATCCGGGGTGCCCAGAACATTTTTATTCTCAGTGGTTTTTCTTGTGTTCTACACTCTTGATCGTGAATGCAATGACCCATGGGGATTTTGAGTAGCACAAATTCCACGCAGATATGTTCAGTTGATCTTTTCATGTTATGCCATCTTGCTGTACATATTGTATTTTCATATTAGGTCTAACTAAAGTTGGCCCTTCACTGTGGCAGGAATATTCCTGTCTAATTATGACATGTATTCTGGCTAGGCAGATATCGTTTGAGGTCCAAGGTTGATATAGAGAATGTCTCAGAAAGTTATTCTTGTTGGCAACGGTTCAATGGAAACCTCTCGAAGAGGCTAACATCTCTCGAAGAATCAGAAGCAGGTTCTGTTGGCTGGGGTGGAAACATTGACCATTCAGGTGTATTAGCTTCGGGAGGCAATAGTCTTGGCTGGAGCTGGAAACGGGATCCTAGATTGGCTTGTCTAGGATATAGGGGCATATTTCCATCCGATGAAACTCGTGAGTTGAATCGAGTATCTTCATTTTCCTTAGCTTGTAATGAGCTAACCTAAGGATATTATTGCAGCACCTCTCGTGGAGGCAGATAAAGAAACCGATGATGGGAAATTTCTTCTCTGGAGATTAGAGAAGGGAGTTGCTGAAGGCTCAACTGAGATTCCAAAAGGTTTGTCTCTTTTTTAATGTTTTGTATTGTACTCACCTCAATTAAAAGAAACTATGTTCAATAATGTGCTATCCAGTCAGCTCGAGGGATTTGGGGAGTATATAGTTATAAAGAATTGTATAGTGTGCAGTGCACTGCGGGATTGGCCGGTGAGCAGGCCCGCGCAAAAGTGTTAAACACTGACCCACTTGCCACATCAATCCCGCAGTGCCTACTACACACTATCCAATTCTTTTGTCACTGTACGCCCCTGAACCCCAGCTTAGAGTCCATTTTTTCATGGTATGATCTTTCAAATGGCTAGATAAAAACATGTTCCGTTAGTGTATGGTTCCTTCTACTGACTATTTATATTTTCAAATTTCAATATATAGTTTTGCATCATCACTCATACACTTGAATCGCAATGCGCACCAACACCAACCTTAAATGATCCATGTTCTAATGCATGCTTAACGAATTATTGTATACCTCTGCGTGTTGATCTATAATGTGGTGGAGGAAAAAAAACATTCAAACGTAGTGTGGGGTAGTGTGTTTTGTTACCAAGATCTTCTTCGAGAAGAATGTAGGAATAGGAGAAACTAAGATAGAAATTCTGCTACTACTAAACTAAAGTTACTAGAACTAAACCAGATAAATAACTAGATAAGAGAAACTTCATTCTTATTTATGGATCTCCTCTTTCCTTCCAAGTGTCTTTTTATATAGAAGTAAGAAAGTAATAACTTATGCATTATGTGGAGGAGGCTTTTGTCTTCTCAATGCTGATTGGGTAATGTGTTCCTTCTTCCCATGTCAATACCTAGAGTCTTGTGCTCATTAACGGCTCATTAACGACCTGTTACCTTAATGGGAGAACAAGACCTATAAGCTTTTTTTAGGTTGGTAAATGGAAGAAATACTCCCGCTCCTCCCCAGTATCCGAGAGTTTTTACACTCCCGACTATTCTAGTGGGCCTGCACCCAGCAAAAAGGCTCCTATGGATTAGGCCTGGCCAAGCGCTTTTGTTGGGGCTTGAACTCGAGACCTCTTAGTCAAGAGTTCTTCTAATTGCCATCAGAGCAAGCTGCCTTGGTTACAATACCTGTAAGATACAAGATAATTATTCATTCATAGATAGTTCTTACAAAAATGACAACACTTAAATAAAAGACAATTGGAATACTAAAGCTTTAATTGTCGCTCTTCCATATTCAAAAGATTTAGCTCTTTCTCATGTAGCTCTTTCAATGCCTTGAGCCTTGTGCTAACTAATCCACCATATTAATGGATCCATGACAGTCTTGTGCTCATTAAGAGATATTAATGGCATGTAACATACGGGAACTTGTCGATGCTGGCATTGTCTTCATTTTTTCAATTATCATGAACCTGGTGTAGACCAGTCATGGATTCCAGAACATTTGTAATCTCGAACAGAAAAGTTACAGTTTTATTTTGTCTTGGTAACTCAACAGCTCCTAATTATAATTAGCTTCAAGTATGAATATAATTTAGATCCTTTCAGGTGAAGCGATACCTTTGGAGTACAATCTGGCTGGTCTCAACGCAATAAGCTTTGACAAAGGATGTTATATTGGGCAAGAACTCATTGCTCGTACACATCATCGTGGAATAATCCGGAAGCGGTTAATTCCATTAAGATTCTTGAAGCAAAACAGGGAAGGTAAACTCCAGCAAACATTTCTTCATCTTTAAGTTGCTTGGTTCATCACACGTTTAGTGTTAAACTAAATCAGATATCCAGCAGAAAGTCATCCCCAACGCAGAAGTGATCGACATCATATCTCAAAAGAAAGCTGGCGTAGTGACAACTGCTGTCGGATCTCTTGGTCTTGGACTTCTTCGAGTAGATAAAGCGTTCAGAGGATCTGGATCTTTGACAATAAAAGATCAAGAGGATGTGAATGTAGAGACCGTTCAACCAAAATGGTGGCCTTCTGAGTGGCTTCTTGATCACCAGCAGCGGAGTGCGTCGACGTAGACCGCCTGAGATTCTTCTGTCGCTCACGTTATATTAAAAGAAATGCAGATCCTCACGTTAGTGCAGCGTATAAAAGAGGTAATGTTTTGTTCTGGGAAACCATCCCCACTCTTGCCTGATAATCTGTGAAAATAACGGAACCTGTTGAAGCTTCAGGGATATATATGTATATGTTAATTGGAAGATTGTGTATGCAGAACATGTTATTTGTAGCTAGCAACCAGGACTGCTCAAATCAAACCCAAGTTTATCCTATGGAATAATACAAGGGAACGACCCAACCCTTTGAACAAAACGCAGGCCAAGAAATGATGAGGTGGAATAAATTGTACCACCATGTGTCCCATTCTTATTGGTTGTTTTCTTTTGTGGGTGTGAGGGTTGTGAACTCACGTGTATTTTCTATTTCATACATTAGTTTAAGGCTTATACCCTCATATCATTTTTTTAAATCGAATTTATCGTGTGAATCACTTCCCGTTCACCGAAACAAACGTTATCATAATTATCAGCACTTCGTGTGGTTCGACTAGAGATGTGACTTTATATGATTACGTCAGACACGGGTAATTTTACACACCAGTGGCTTTAGCCACAGGCCATTATCTAGTAATGTAATAAGGGATGGGGTGATGAGTTTAATATTGATATCTTTTATTTAGGTTATGTTTGCAAGTTCTATCAAAAAATTATTTTTGGCTTTTGAGGAGAGCTTTTAAAAAAATATGTTTTTATAAAAAAATTATAAAGTGCTTGCAGTGGGAAGTTTTATTGTGGCAAGTTAAAAAAAATAGTGTGACAAAATGAAGATGATACGGGAAATTTTTTGGGTATTTTGGTATTATCGATTTGTATGTAGACAAAATTATCTTAAAAGTAAATTTTTAAATGATTACAAAATTGTTATCGTCTTAAGCTTCCCAGAGGTTATTTCAAAGGAGTTTTTGGCTTTGGGGCTTTGGGGGCTTTTCCACCGCCAGTCCACCGCCAAAATTCAAAATCGCAATCAGTGTAAAAAGGATTTCTGCGATTGAAAAGCCAAAAGTTGCTTTTCTGTAAAACTTGCAAACATAGCCTAGTATGTAAGTTCTTGGACCAAACAATTGCTTGGTACAATAAATATATAATGACCACTATACCGTCTTACTCCCAAGTATGCTCACCATTCAATTGAAAAACTGGGTAAGCTATGTAATTAGTACTGTTAAACGGTACGAATGATTAGTGGTTCCTACTGGTACTGTACCCGTCCGTACTCATTTTGATATTGATACCGGTATGGACATAATTTTAGGTGCTGAATTTTACGTGTCGAAATAATGAATTCTATACCGAATTCTAGTCATAACAAATTACATATAAGTGCTAGATTACAATATCGATAACTATGATTAGAATTCGACACGTAGCTCATTTATTCGACGCGATAAGCTTACTCAATTAATACTAGTAACCATGCCAATAAGACAATGTATTAATGTTTTTTATCAGTCATTTCTCATTTCATATGGGTATGTATGCGAGATTGGATACTAAGGAGGGAGCGCAAGATATATACACGCTCGCAAAAACACGAGCTCGAAAGAGTAGAGACATTGATATTGTTAAATTTATCAAGAATGAGGAAGGAAAAACCCTCTTCTCGGAGGGGGATATAAGGGATATGTGGGAACAGTACTATAGTGGATTGTTTAACGAGACACGTGAATATAGTAACTGCGTAGGGGATGGGGTGGCGCATCAACCCATAAATCAGGGTGTGGTCAGGCAAATATCGACCGAGAAGATGAAGGGAGCCCTTAGTAAGATGGGATGTGCGAAAGCCGTAGGGACGGATAACATACCGATTGAAGTGTGAAAATGCTTAGGAGACGTAGGAATTAAGTGGCTAACAACACTTTTTAACATTATCCTGGCGACAGGAAAGATGCCAGAGGAGTGGCGAAGTAGTGTAGTAGTTCCACTATATAAGAACAAAGGGGATGCGCAACAATGTGGCAATTACCGCGGTATTAAACTCTTAAGTCACACTATGAAATTATGGGAGAGAGTTATTAAACTTAGACTACGGGAAGAAGTGCAAATAAAGGGATACCAATTTGGTTTTATGTTGGGGAGGTCGACGATGGAGGCAATCCATCTTCTGAGACGACTAATGGAGAAATACCGGGAACGTAAACGGAATCTCCATATGATCTTTATAGACCTAGAGAAGGCATATGATACTATACCTCGAGAGGTTATTTGGGAATGTCTATCATAGACCTAGGGAATATTGTAAAGCATTTTTAACTACTAAAAATTCTTCACATACTGAATTTAATGAAATCATAGCCAATGAATCCTCATCTAAGTCATGCTCGCTACCCTTAAGTAACTGGGTTAATTTGAAAAACTCATCAAGATTTTCATCTATAATTTTTTCAGATTCCATCTTATAAGAAAATAATGATCTCTTAACAAAAATTAAATTCGCATGAGTTTTTGAAGCATATATAAGGTGTAATTTGTTTCAAACCTCAAAGGGATCTTCAGATCCATCTAGCTTTCTAATAATAGCATCAGATAGATTTAAAATCAGTAAGTTTAGAATTTCTTCCCTAATTTCATCTACCCTAGCTCTATGAATTTCTGGTCATTCCAAAACATCTTCTATTAATGCATAGTGTACTATGTTGTGAGGTAAAACAATTTTCATTCTACAAGCCCATGAGGTAAAATCCTCCTTCCCATCAAAAAGAGAAATCTCAATCCTAGTAGTCATATACTTTAAAACTTGTAGTCTAAGTGAGATTTTACAAAAAAATGGAAGTAGGTTCTAAGATGTTTTATTGAAGCTTTGAAACTCCTAAAACATGCAAGACCTCTCAAATCCAATTTTTGACAAGATGCGGAATGTTTAGTCAAGTATGAGTTACACTAAAACTGTTTAAACAAACTAACAGAGTATGCAGCGGTAGCAACAAGATGATGCTATAATTTTCAAAAAAAGATGGTTTTCGAAAAATAGTAACACAACCAATTTCGAAGCTCAAAAGTTCGAACAAATGAATGTTTCAGGTAACTCAAACCGCATGCAAGGCACATACAATATTCGTCTAATGTTTAAACAAGTTTCCACCTCGAAACAGACTACCAGTACGTAGATAGTTCTCAAATATTCTCAGACAAGTCACAGTATAGACAATAAACCAATAGTATATCACTGATACATGCGAAAATTAAATCATAAACCAGTAGCTCAGTCAATGGTACAGTTAGATGCGGAAATTAAATAACAGAAATGTAAATAGTTAGGGGTTAAGAGTCAAGGATATCACCCTCGTAAAGGCTTCTGTAATGCATATACCATGCTAAATCTGACAAATGTGTCGTTCCAACACCTACAATGACACGGAAACAAGTTAGTTTCCAAGTGTGCATGTGAAAAATACAAGAAAAACAGTAATCAAAGAATTGAAAACTGCTTATCTTCTTTATATCAATAGATCTGGTAGTGTAGTATGTAGATCCGAGTTAGATGAACTTGGATCTAAGCGAATTACACTTTGAACTCCCATAAAAATCGTGACTCCAGCAACTCCAAACCACACCTAAGGCTAGATTAGGGCCAGATAAGGTGACTAGCTTCAAGATCTACACTAAAACCCCATAATTAGGTACTGGTTTGCGAAAAATTCGAAAGAAAAAATGCAGAAAATTAAATCTCCCTTTTGGATCTATAGATCCGTCGACTAGAGCTATAGATCTCGGTTAGATGACCACAGATCTGTAGATACCACTTCGCAACCGTGAAGAACAACAACTAGATCTCGTAAAAACCACTTCAAAAATGTGCATGCAAGGCGTAAACACTGTAGATCCGGACAGCCTGACTCTGATACCACTTGTTGGACCAAAAAATAGCAGATCTATAAAAAAAACAAAAATCAAAACTAAGTTTTCTTTCGAAAAATAGAACTAAAATCGAATGAAAAATCGAATAACAGAAATGTAATATGGTAGAATGAAGCCCGATTTGAAGATTCGAGCAGTTCCACTTAAAAATCTTGGTTGAAAGGCCACAAAAGCGCTAAAACCATCGGATTGCCAGAATTGGATCGGCACCATGGGACGCGGGAACAAGAATGTCGGATTGGCATGAAGGACCGTGATGCGGAGTAGTACTGCTGGCCTGGAGCGGGTCTGCGATGTAAGTTGTTGTCGGAATGATCTTGGCATAGTGTTGCGACACACGGAACGATTCGCGTCGGACGACGATGACAATGGCGATTTTGAGACTAGCCAGCTATTGGTGGAAGCATTCGTAACAATTCGCGACAAATGATGGTGATGTTTCCGATTTTGAGAACAATGAGCTGCTGTCACGGATGCTGGTGGAAGCCCTGTCGGGCGACACTGACGGCGAGATTTGCTGGGGATGACATCCCGAAAAATTGCCGGAATAGAACACCGGAGGGGTGATGACCGAAAATGATTGGTTGTCGTCGATGGTACAGTCATGGAATTTTGGCAGTGGTGGACGTGGGGTCTTGACTATTACCGAGACATGCCCGCCGACCTCTATTTCTATACGATAATGTTGATTGATGAATTAATTTGTAGAATATTTGAATTAACGAAGAATAGAACGAACCGTACGTGAAGTGGTGTGATTTAGAGAATGATAGAATATTTTAATGTTATGTTACGAATTAGAGTAAATGAGTCGGACTTTTATGAAATAACTGAGCCTACGGATGTTAGAATGGATCGTATGTGACCTAGGGAATCATATCAAATTATAAGATTTTATTATGAAAATATATATTCACTGAATTTATGATAGACACGAGGATGACTCACTCTACTGAGTCTTTCGAATCTCACATCCTTGCGTAAATATTTTCTTGCAGAGCTGGAGCGTCGCGACTAGGATTGAGGAGCTAAAAATTGCTGTCAAGACACATTTTCCATACTATTATGACTATGTTATATTTTGAAAACGTGAAAGTATTCGTAAGATATTCATATTTGGTTATATATTTGGTTAAAGATTTAATTATGTTGGTGTGAACGATGACGGTTTAGATGGTAGATTTCTATGCATTATTTCACTGTTTATGTCTATTATTATTGAGTTTTAAGTAAAGTAATGGGCTCGAGTATAGCCAAAAAGCTATACTGCCATAACGAATTCATAGATCAAAGTTGGGTTCATTATACTAACTTTTTGATGATGCACCGGTAAACGCAAGAAAAAATAGAGTCAAGGTTGCATATGTATACTTACTATCCTTTAACCTCCCATCATCTACTCACAAGTTTATAAGTTTCTTAAATATTTCCTCATTCATTCTTAAATTATTAAAACATTCTAAGTTAGACGACTAGTCATTCTAGCCCCAAACTCCGACTGTCTTTGCCTCTTCGCCATAAGATTATATATTGGAGGTATTGGACGTTTGAGTCTTCTCAACATAGCAACTTCATCATGGTCGTACTCATCACTCAGTTCATCAAAAGGCCACAAGGCAAACAATTGACTACCATTTTTTCTAATTACATCCATCTAAATATATACATGGGTGTATAAAATTAAGTATATACACACTACAATGTATCACACACATAATCTTACAACTCCACATTAATCCAAATAATTAACACATGTAATCTGTTCAGTTTAAGAACGTTACCTAGTATGTAGTCGTCGATCTTCAAATTGGCTTCACGAATTCACGATTGCTTGAAAATGGTCTTTAGGGTTCTTGAGTTTTGAATTCCCCCAAATTATTGGGTTTGTGGAGATATTTAACTCTCGATGACAATTTGATTTAATTGTGTGAATAGGGGTTGAATATGAAGTCAGATTATGGGATTGAATCAATTATATCTTTTTTGTGGAATTGATTTTTGGGTTTCAATCCCAAATTAATTACAAAAATGCGCATGACCCTAAATTCTATCTCATAACCCAGTTTGACCAGTGTTTTTTTAATGTTGTTGAGATTTTGAGCCCATGCCCAGCTAACCAATTCCATTTTGTCTTTGTTGTTGCACACGAGCACAATCCTGAAATACTTAATAAGCCGAATGATGCAAATATCATTTAGAGTCTGAGCCTCAGAGCTCTATCTATGACTAAAATGAATTGGTCGGATTAAGCATGCATAATTTCTGGGCTAAAGTTCATTTTATGAGAACACGGCCCATTTGACCCCAACCACGCCCTTGGCCAGACTTATGTGTTTTCTGATCTGAGTCTGCTGGGCTGTATGACAATTGGGCTTCTAATTTAATTTTGGACCATTACCTATTTCAGTGCCCATACTCGTGTTGTGGGTTTGCTGATTTATTTCTGGCCCAGTTGATATCTTGTTTGTGTGACTTTGTGGCCTTTGATCCATCATATAAAAGGCTTTCCAAAGGCATAATCGATTCATTTTTCTCAACCATACTCTCTCTCCTTGGCTGCGCACTCTCTGATACTTCTTGAAACTCTTGAACTTTTAAAACCCTCGTTCAACTTTTACTCTTTGATTCTTGACTTTTAGCCGATTAAATCAACCTCTGTTGGTTATCTTGTTCAGATCTGGACTCCTTGCTAGATTACCATCAGTCTGAGTCTCTAGTTGTGCTATTTGAGCCATTAAAAGGCTGTGTTCTCGCCATATACTGATGCCTTTGGTGTTTCAGGCACTTTTGTGGTGTTTTGTTGAAGGATCTTCACGAGATCTATCGATTCCAACAGGATTTATAAGCTTTTATCGGTTTATTTTCTGCATTTCCCCCCTAAAAAAGAACGTGTTTTATTGAATGAAGTTGAAGTACATGGGGTAAGTATATGTGATAACCCCAAAGAACCTAATAGCTAGAGCCTTAAACCTAAAGACTTGAGACTTTAGTTGGAGGAAAATGGATCCCTTAGAAACGTGAGTGCACTTAAGTGAGTAGTTGTAAAAACCTAAGAAAAAAAGATGTTCTACCCTGAGGTGATCTTAATACCCCAGAGTATGGACTTACACGTGGCTACCTCTTATCCATCTCGAACCTTCTAAGTGAGAGGGTAAATTGTTCCGCCTCCTTAAAACCTTTTTCTGCAAACCTCCGGGGAGAGGGAAATACAGTAAAAGAAAAGAGTACGACACCCAACTTGCCTATTTGTACAGATTCTGTGATTGTGTCTACCCTCTGTGAGTGCCTATCTAGGTGCCTTTTCCTAATCCAAATATAAGATAGTCTGGTTGGATGGTATCGACATTTATTGTTCCTTAACAAGTGGATAACTGCGGTTTGACAGCTCTAACGCAACACTGAGCTGCAAACTGAATCCCTGGTCACCCGAATTTGAAATTTTGTTGAAACTTAATTTTCCACGTTCTTCGTATTGAAGATGTGGTTTGGATTGGTAAAATGATCCCAAGGGCCTGGAAGTTGGCTTTTTCTTGCTGAGATGTTCGGAAAGTCTTGTTGGAGTACTCTACCATCTCTTTTACCTGCAAGGTAGTTTGCTGTAAAACTAGAGAACTGGGGTGATCAGGATTATCATATTTGTGAATATATCTTCCTTTCCAAATTTGCCAACATGTAGTTATAGCTACAAGTTGGCAAAGAAATCTGTATGGCTTACACCCTTTTGGAATTAAACCATATTTTCATTATATCCATGAAAGATGTAGAGGAGATCATGATACCAGAATTTTTTATCAAAATAAGTCCAAAGTTCATGTGCTAGTTCTCCCTCATGAAATAAGTGATCTAGTGTTTATACTCGGAGAGAATTATGGCAGCATACATATTTGGAGGCTAACTGAATCCCTTTTTTGCCGTACATTACTCTCCAATACCTGGATTATTTTCTGCATGCAAGTTAATCTTCAATTACTTGTTATCTACTGATCTTTTCTATATTGTACTCTCAGATTCGGAGCCAAATCTTTCCTCACAAATGTGTAATAAACAGAGTATTATGATCCAATCTCAAGTTAATACTCCTTTTTTTAAAGAATCTTTTTATTGGGCGGCCGTTCTCACCGCCAAATTTTTGTATTTACATGTAGTATATGCCCAATAAAAAAAGAGAACAAACAAACAACAAAGGAAGAGTACAAGTTAATCTATATATTAAGATAGAATGTCAAAATTTCGGAGAATGTTAGCGTGACCAATGAAAGAGCGACACATCAGCAAGAATGAGGTGCAATTTAGCACGGATAAGTCTATTTTCCTTTTTTTTCTTTTTAATTCATATTTTATTATATTTAGTTTTGTCTCTCATACATTTTTTACAATCGGATATATGTGGCGAATCTCTCATACATTTTTTACAATCGGATATATGTGGCGAATCGCTTATCGTTTGTCGAAACAGACTACACCATAATAATCAGCATGTCGCGAGGTTCGATTTGAGATGTGATTTGATATGGTTTCGACACCGTTTCAAC
>JAOYMZ010065386.1:0-12627 GCA_025802335.1 Pinguicula primuliflora
TTGAGGATATCTGATGGAGATTTAGAGGAGATATCCAAGACATGTGGAAGATATGTATAGTTCTTACCATAATTCTATTGGTCTCCCTTCCTATAAATAGAAAAGGCAATCATTAAGCTCAGAGAGCTCACCGAAGATATGAATTCATACATAGTGGGTAGAAGCTTAGGGAAGCATTCTGCTCGATTGTGTAAATGAGTGGGCAGGATGTGTCCATCGCCCTCCTTGTTGGCACCATGTAGAAGGTGACAAATGACAAGACAGCCTTAACCACCACACATATGGACAGCTATTTCGAGAGCTTGCCAGGTAATCGCTTGATTTAGTAGCAGGGATGAACCAGATATATTAGGATGGGATTTAGTGGGATGAGAAAAAATATCGAGCGTTTAGTACGCAGTATTATATAGGATTTGAGGGGTATATGATTAACTAAAAAAATCCAATTATCCTCAAATTCCATAGGTTTAGAAAGTAAACTTAATTCATCAAAATTCAATTTTTTCCGGGTCAACCGGGAAATTTTTTACCAAACTGTCCTGGTTACTAAACACAGAATATAATGAGATAATTTTTTAAAATCTCACTATATCCTGACTACTAAACTGGGCCCTAAGGTTCACTTTCTGTGCGAGTAGGCCTGTTTGATAGCTACTCCATGAGTAGGCCTGTTTGATGCTCACTCCACTGAAATTTAGCTTGTGTAATAGCGATTTCGGGGTCTAGTTTGTAGTTGGAGGCAATAAGCTCAATCAAGCTTGCTGCTTGAGAAACTTGGTTACAGGTAATGGTCAAGTGTGTTTCTTCTTGTACCAAAGGCTGGAAATGATCTAGCCGTCTCGCTCTTTATATGAATAAATGAGTCTTAGTACATTATTGTTGGCTACGAGTCTTTGGTAGTATGGGATATCATTGCACTTCCACAATAATCGATGGAGAGGCTGACAATTTGTGGTGAGCATCGGTCACAGGCACTAGTTCTATCAGCAGGCACCAAGTTTGAGGAAAAATTTTGGGCCACGAACTGGCAGGGTGACACTACCCCATCACGACACCCAGTTGTAATCTCAATCGTCAAAAATCCATTGGACGGCTGTGAGTAGATCAATTAGTAATGAGTTAAAAATCTCCATTGACACGAAGAAGAGATGAGAAAGCAGGAACTGCATACATATCCCCCTCAACACAAAAAAATCCCCCTCAACACGAACAAACATCGTTGAAATACAGTGGATGCATCAGAACTACGAGAATAAGTTTGTTGGAAATATGGGAACGTATTTCCCACCATTTGTATATCTATTGCATTGATTTCTTAGTATGTTCAGAAGTTACAACAACCAACAATTAAAACAATAGAAAAGCATCAAATATTAGAATCAAACAGATTTATTCAGGGAAGTTTAGCCTGCGACCAAGATTCTGCGTCGCCACTCTTGGAGTTAACAGATAGATTAAGAAGCTGGAGGATACTTAAGGGTGGAGCAGTCCTTTCTTTCATGTGTATACTAATCCCACATGTTATATGATGGAAGATTTTGAAATGCAGGTGCTACTACAGATTTGAGGAAACTCCAGTTTCTCCCGGGTGGTTAGGGAGGTGAGTAATACTATTTGTGTCCATTTGTTAACATCTCCTTTTGTGCATCAGGTTATGTCTGCGATCACAGGCTGAGTGGTGGTGTAGTATTACAATTCCATGGAGGGCACCATATTAAGGATGCTAAGGTTTCACAGAGGAAGCAAGCTAGCCGCAGGAGAAAAGGAATGATCACTCAAGACAGTAGGAAAGGTGTGACACTGGCTCTAGGAGACACATGGAGGGCACAATGTTAAGGAAATCTTCAAGACACCAACATTGAGAATAGAAGTAATTCCGGGGGGAGGGTCATTTAGCGGGTAGGCATGCACACATGTCCTTGTACAAGAAGGCAAGCCAGGTGTCGTACACTTTTTCCTTTTACCGGATTTTTCTCTACTCGAATAATTGTCGGAAAATATTTTGAGGAGTTCGGATGGATAGGAGTTGTCGTATAATCTGAATCTAGGTTTTTCCGTTAATTTATTTTAGGTTCATTAAATTGGTAGAAAATCACTATGTTTTATTTTGAAGTTTTTTTATTTTGGGGCTGAGTACCTTCCTCAAGCCTTGTAAATTTTTTATATCCATTATCAATAAAAGCAAAAATTTATTAAAATTTTTTTAGATTTGGATGTATGAAAGACGGGATCTGCAGCTTCACGATTTGGCAAGGGCGACGGGAGGAAAGAGAAACGTTTGTGAATAGTTGATCGCCAAATTGTCCTGGAGTGGAAAATTGTGCTAAGTTATGAATTAATCTAAGCCATCAAATCTAAGCCGTCAAATAGATTTTAGACGGTTGAAATTACAGCCGAATAACCCCCTTAAAAAAACTGGATAAATAGAGGATAGAAACCCCGCCCTAAGAATGGGTAAATAAGCTGTGCTTCATGATGCATAATTTTAGCTCGCTATACACGGTGTCTAAAATAAAATACTTGGTGCGGATCAGAGTTGCATGATTTTCAGTCAGTAAAAAAACGAGAATAGGATGAGAAGTGAAAATTTTGCAGGCTTTTCTGATCGATGATGTAGAGTGCTGTAAAAAATTGTATCTCCTCTTCATTTTCAATTGCATTATCACCCTTATATAGCTGAACATTCTGTTGTCGGCCTACAAACCGCCCATATTTTCCCCATTAGACATCAAACTCTTCACCACAATTCTCATGTACTCCTATTTTTGCACATTTCATACCAATTCAAACAAGTCTTCAGTTCCAGTTTCCTCGTTCTGTACTCACTCAATAGCCATCAAACTGGTTCAACACAATTCCATGGAGTTCATGGACTACAATGCCAACAAGACACTCACAACGAGGAAACTGAAACGGAAGACTTGTTTGAATTGGTATGAAATAGGCAAAAAATTTCTAATCCCGAACAATGTGCAAAATAAATCTGTTTTTGTATGTAGTTTTTTTGGGGGGTTAAACATGTAGGTTTTTGTTTTTGATATGAATTTTAATCTGGAATTGAATCCGCCTCTATTGGATTCAAAGAGAACTCGTTACAGCCCAAAATCAATGTAGCATCAAAGTTACACGAATACTTATTTCTCTCAGTTACGTCCTTTAACTTCTTCCGGTTTCAGAAATATTCTGATCTATTGATTTCGCAGTCCAATTGCTTTATGCATATTTTTTTTGTGCCATTATATAGTAGCAGGCGAGCGGGCAAATTTTTTTTTCTGCCATTCTTTCCACCCACTTTTAGAAATTTGACATGCACAACTCTTTGGGTGAGTGTTGTTGTGCACCGAACATTCAAAACCGGGTATTAATAATCATCGAGTTTCCAAAGTCCGGTTGATTATTTTTAAATTAAATGATGATCAGTACCCACCGGACTTTCGATGGGTATTTGCACCGGGATTACAAAGCCCGGCACATGTATATTTTCAAAGATTAACCCTATCAATATTAAATGGTTGTTTTCCTCCTTTGCTTCCAAAAATTGCTCAAGAGCAAAAATTCAATTTTTTGCTAGGTTTAATCTTCCTAACTCAAACACCGGGCCATGAATTTGGGGGAATAGTAAATTATGATTTAACATTTGGAGTTTATATAGTAGGGTTTTAATTGCGATAAATACATCTTAATATTAATTACTATTTTTAAATATGATTTAGCATTTAAGGTTTATAGAGTAGGGTTGTAGTGCAAAGCTTAAGTAATTGAGTCAATCTAAAAAAAAGTCAATCTCAAAGTTTCAATTTGTTCCATGACACACTATATTTGCTTGCATCATTTCACTTGGTGTCCTAATTGACTTGGTATGTTATGTTTGATTTCAAACACGTGTATTGTATAATTTTGTTTGATGTTTTGCTTGAGGACAAGCAAAAGCTAAAGTCGGGGTAGTTGATGACTCATTTTCAATAATAATATTTATTTAAAATCATAATTCAATAATAATATTTATTTAAAATCATAAACAAAATGACTCATTTTACGGCCATATTTCAATAATAATATTTATTTAAAATCATAATTTTATGTGTATTTTGGATGATTTCGAAAACCTAGCCTTCTTTCAAAAAGAGTTGCCTTCCATCGAGTATATATCTGTAATAAGGATTAATCAACGGACCTACATTAAGTATCACACTACCAAACACGATTACAACAAATATGTTATAATAAGGATTGATCAACGGACCTCCTTAATCAAAGGGCCGTCTCTTCTCCCTGCTTTGCCGGATCTTAAACCATGATTACTCGCTTGTGCATGTTCTGCGGCAGAAGCCTTCTCACTATAAACAACAGTTGCCAACGAAGACCATACTTCAGAAGGCTGGTCATGTACCCAACACATCACAAAGTAAATTTTTCGCTCAGCAGCTTTGAGTTTGCTCTTGAGTTCCCGCTTTCTCGACTTGGACAGCGACTCGGACTTCACATCCTTCTCTGCGGTCTGAATTAGTCTCCGCATATCGCATAGCAAGCAGATTAAACAAGATCCCCCAAGATTAAGGATATGGACAACATCATCGAGGAGCCTTAACCCAAATTGCGAATCACCAATTTGCCGATATGCCAGAGAACATGTTTGCTCCAGGCAATGTAATAAGGCTTCGAACAAAGTCTCCGGCTGCGCTTCTTGGCCCAGGACGGAAGATACACTCAATGCAATATCTGCTGATTCCAGTGGATCCGCCCTCCAGTCACCATTGTAAAGTCGAAGAGTGAAGCAATAACTATATATGATATCGACGAGATGGACTGATAATAGCGGTGACGGGCCTGATGTTGTGAGTTTACTAACTGGTGCAAGTGGTTCTTCAGGTCCTGGCGGGATGTCATGCAAGGGATCAGTCTCGGATGATTCCCCGAACTCTTCTTCGGCAATGGGTTGAATTAGTTTGTTTCCACCCATGCTAAGTGATATGTGTTTTGCAGAAGGCTTTAGCCACCAAGGATCCCATGGTCTAATCAACTTGCTGAGCTCTCCGGAGGCAATAGCTCTCCTGAAAAGTTTCTTTTCTTCGGAAGATAAATCATCAAAACTTACTTGGCCACCTGAGAAAATGTAACGTAAGTTTCTTCGCGACATGGTTCCAGCAAATGCGAATAATGGGAGACGAGGTGAGGTCCATATACAGCTTACCAGAAAGAACCTTTTGAATAGTTTCCTCTGAGATGGATGAATCTGCCCCTGGAATATTGCAGAAGTTGCCAAAAAAATTATTTTGGGGGTTGTTAACGAAGTTTATAGAGAAAGTATGCTACACTCAATTGCAGGAAATAAAGAGAATATATGCTACACTCCATTGCGGAAGTAAAGCTACGAAACATAAATTTACACGAACCAAACAACATTGAAAAGCCAGCTAAGAACAGTAACAAAAGAACAGGCACATTGCAGCCATGAAACACTCGAATCAGCCAATCATTGAACAGGTTAAATAGATTGAGGTGAATGGCGTAATTAGGATGAACAGAAAATGCACATCAGCAGCTTACTTTATGGTGAACCGAACTTAATGGGATGCAAATCACTACAATCTATAACTGTGTGCTAATCATCATACCTTCATCATCAAAGCTCTCTGCCTCCTCGTCTTCATGGAGTCGTTTGAGAATGTCCAGCATTTTGGCCTTACTTTCATCATCAGGTTTCATCTGTTGCAGTTCTTCTGTGACATTCTCTCTCATAAAAGATTCAGTGCAACGAAGACTATGAGACTGCAATGCATCAATAAGCAAATATCATTAGTCAAGTACTGGCAAATAAGGAAGGAACTATAGCTAATCTTACTTGCGCATTTAGTGCACCGTTGATACAAATAATAATAGTATGCTAGTAAAGACCAGTGCGCACAATCACATCCCATATGAATGCAGGTAGACACAAGATAAATCTGTGAACAATTAAAATACCTTGTAGCAATGGAGAGAACAATAGCGAATGTTGCATCGAGGGCATGTGTACTGTGAAAACTGCTTTTCACATCTGAAAATAAAACTAATACCCTCATGAGCATTTCAAACAAGCCCCTGCTTATCACTTGTATAATGATCAAGTCCAGATATTAACAGAATGTAAATTAGGGTTCTATACAAAGTAAGAGTAATCAGCAAATTACGACCCCCAACAAGGAAAAGCTAAAAATAAGGAAACAACGAATGCCATGAACTTACACGCGGCATACTATGCGATATCTGGAGTTCAAATCCGACGAGCTGGATGCAGTCCCAGAAATGAAAACAGGGTCCGACATCCGGATTTCGGGCTTCTGAATTGGCTATATTCAACTCCCAATCGCAGAATGACAATACTCTTGCGGCCTCTTTGTCCCTACCCCTTCCCACTTAGTACCTTTGGCTGTAGCAAACCCACTGAGGGATTATAACTCAACAGATAAAAATGGATAAACTTTAAGCACTCAAAGAAGTCTTACCAAAAGTGTAACGAACCCAATTTTCTTATATCGCCTATAAGAGGGTTCGTTATGGCAGTGTCGCAATTTATGTGACACCCGAGCCTATTTCGTTATTTTACTTGTGTGCATACAAACAAACTTCCATAAAAATTCATTCGCAATACGACCATCCAAAATATAAATAAAACCGTACGTCCAAAGCCAAATCCAACATACTACAAATCTTAAACCAAATGCACGATTTCAAATCTGATAGTTCACATACATCACAGTAACCATTAAATACACCTTCTCCACGATCTCCATCATGCTATACACGAAACAGGTTGACCCGGATATGCAAGAAAATATGAACGTAGACACGTGAGCCAAATAAATGGCTCAGTAGGTAACGATTCCCTGGAAACTCATCGATTTATGTTTTCTTTTATTTCCCCATTGCCCTAATTAAGTCTAGAGTTCATGGTTGCGCATTGGACTTCAACCCCCCTCAAGACTCAATCAAAAATTCCTAATTTCCCATATTACATCCGCACATCAATCCCCTCATCCTTCCCACCTAGCTAGATAACATTCACTATGGCACAAATCAACATGCAGACAAACTGCCCGAAACTGCCCCACCCACCTCTTTATGTTCCCTAAAATCATGAGGGTAAAATTCCACTAGAACTAGAACCTCAAAACCTGGCCGCCACAGTTCAAACACCGACTCAATGATTTGAATAGAAATACTCATTCTTCCCACTTGACAGCAAGAAATCTGAACTTGTACCAGACACACTATAAATGCATGCAATTCAAATTCCAATCGATCAGCCCCAACCCCCTTTAATTTTCCTTTCTACGAAACCCACGGGCAATACAATTTAGCGGTGTAAATAAGAAATCAAACGGCCATAACTCAATGCAGTCGAACACGCAAGAAAAATAAACAATCAGTTTCATGCCACTCCACCACGGCACAAATCAATCAATCCATGGTTCATATCGACAAGGAATTCATCAAATTTGACAGTAGCTTCAAATTCACATAAATGTAGAAAGTTTATCTTCCATATAGCAGCCCACTCAATCAGAAATAAAACTGATCATTCACTCTTGCACCTAAACTTCTCACTCACAGACTTGAACAATAATACAACTCAAGCACATAATTGGAAACTATAAAGCCACACATATTTTTACACCTCAAGTCTACCCATCCCTTAAACCCAAATCGAAATGAGTCTCCAGTGTAGGGTTACCTACCTTGGAAACTCGATATGTTGCCCTCTATAGCTTGGACCCCCTTTCGACTAGTTCCCTTCCTTCTCGCCTCCTCCGTGACAAGAAGATACCCGTCCATCCTTCCCACAGACTTTGGCGGAAGTTTGACCTAGTAAAAAAACCATCCTGGGTGGGAAAGATATGGGTTGGGCTTGGGCTAACATAGGAGGTCATATGAGATTTTAATGGGTGGCCTCTCCTCTTAAATCTTTTAATCAACGAAAGTCCATTCCCCTTTTTATTTCTTTTACTTTGGGCACATAAGGTCCAACTACTATACATATGATTTCTATCACTTCTTGATGGGCTAAATAAAAATCTTAAATTTTACATACCTTACAAAAAGAATATACTTCTCTCCAAGTCACATAAATTCCTATCACACATAACATAACAAAGGAGTTAAGAGGAGATTGGATTCAAAGTTCAGAAGCAGGGGTCTTTGATGCACATTTTGAACCAAAAAAAAAAAGAATCTACTTGTTGGTCAGCCACACTGTATTGAAGTTACTTGCATCAGAACCTTTAGCGAGAAGGAAAAAGAAATATTATTTGAAAAGAAAAGGATAAATCTTCACATGTTTTTTCACCTAGGGAGGAAAGGATCATCTTATATATATATATATATACTTCATAAACACAATGGGCTCCAGCTATGTCCTAGCTATAAGAGAAACAAAATAGAAGTCATGTCAAAGACTGTTTGTCAGCAACCTTGTACATAACCACGATTGCAGAGGCAGATAAACCTCATCAAAGGATCGGAGACATAATTGGTAAATGTATTTAACTATCTGTTGCTTGTCTAATCATGCTCATGGTTCTCTGAGCTTCATATATAGGTAAAGATATATTTAGTGCCGGCAACACTTCTTTGATATCATGTTGTACTCAGGATTATGGAAGTCATAAAGATAAGTCCTTGATGAATTCAGAATTAATTTCATGCAAGAATTGCTTGCGTTCTTTGTCTAGTGTTTATACGGTATTTATATATGGTACCAAAAATAAGAAACTCATATAATCAACAATTTAGTTTTCTTCTCCAATATTGGGAACTATGCCACAAGAAAATATCCTCCCACCCAATCCCCTTTCACGAATCTTTTCTCAGTTCTATTATCCTCATTCTTCACAAGATCCTTCCATAATGACTTCCGCCAATCCTCATTAAATTTTATGCTCCCCAGATACCAAAATTTTAGCTTCATCCATATCTTACATATCTTGAAGCAGTATAACCGCAAGAAGTCGTTTGGTCAAATCACACACACTCCAAATTTAAGCAGTGATACACTATTTAGTTAATGTTTAAAAGTCTAATTCACTCAAATTCATCCCATCCACACAATCAAACAAGCTAATTATATACTGACAGACTGAGACACCTAACAACCACAGTCCATATGTTTAACAGAAGTACACGCCAGGAGCACATGAAGGCCGCACCTTCAAAGTCCCCAGCCCTAGCTGTGCCTTATGGACTTCGCGCCTGAGTTCAAAGCCCCTCAAAACTATCCATTTGAACATTTATATAATAGTAATTTTGGCATATGATAATCAATATATACCGATGATCACGCAATCACGTCCGGTGGGGGTGGGCTCATCTTCTCCGTCGCCCAAGGTCGTTGTCCTTTTATAACCTCCGACCTCCATCTTTCCTCTACTTTTTGCTTCCCCACCGAACGAAACCAAGGGGGGAACTAGCAACTCTTCTTACAATTAGCTCAATGGGATCTTGCAAGCTTAGTAACATCTTAACCTTTTAAATCACACTAAAGTTAAAAAAACTGAAGTTTGGGAAAAAGGTGCCTGAGTAAATCCCCAATTTTCAAACTGACACACATGATATGCAAAGAAAGTATCAGTATTGGACATTGGTACACCAACAAAACAGTAGCACATATATCACATGATGTTAGGTGCAGCTTTTATGCAAAGAAAGTATCAGTACATGATATTTTTTGCAAAGAAAGTATCATATTTTTGCCAGACTGATTTATCCCATTTATAGAAGAGCTTTTGGACTTTGTCATGTAAGGGTCACTGAAGAATGCAATGGGTGAATGCAATTTGCCAACAAGTGGATTTATTCAGTGTTATGCCATTCTCAATTTGTTCCCTGCTTCATGTTTTCAAGTGTGAAACATGTAATATCTGGCAGAACATCTCAAAAGTTGACAAAATACCATAGCTCTGATGTTTGGGAGAAATAAATGAAACATGGCATCAATTTCAAGAATATTGTAGGAAAATCAACCCTGTAGTTCTTATTTCTATAAAAGAAAATCAAGTATGCATTACGAAGATCAGCTAATTGATGCAACATTAGGAAAATGAAGCAGTCACTTGAAGAAGCAACCATTAGGAAAATGAAGCAGTGACTTGAACAAGCAACTTTTCAAGTGCTGGCTCCAACACTAGCATTTGCCGTGCATGGCTCGTGTTTATCACAGAATAAAGCAAAAATTCTACCTCTGTAAGACAAAGGTGGAGCACTAAGCTTGCACACAACATACCCAAGAATTCAATCAAGAACCGGAAGATCATGATTATCCCAAACGCAACTCGTCTCATCCCTTTCACCCAATAATCCAATCAACAATCCGAAGAAAATTAACAAACCCATCAACACAACCGTGATCAATAAGAGAAAACATAGGTTATAGTCGATTTCAACTCCAAACATCACGAGCTCATTATACATGAGCATCCTAAACCCCCCAAAGGCAAAGGTAATCAATTTTGTACACAACAGGTCAAATTGGAGACCTACCTTCAAATCGGCCACAAAATGGAGTTTGGAACCGTCCGCCTTGGAGTTTTGGTCGCTGAGCTGAGCGGAAATCCTGACTGAGAGATGAACGAGGGTGAGCCGGGAGGACTAGGCGCGAGGTTAGGACCGAAGTCTGCAGACTGTAAAGTGTAAACGTCAAATGGCCCGGGCGATTTTGTTTTTTTAGGCTGGATCTACAATTGAGCTCGGGCTACCCCTCAATAGGTTCGCCCTTATTCGAAACCAATTTTTATTGCTATTCTTAGTTAGCCCAATATGCTTGGGCCGCACTAAAAATTGACACCGGCTGATGCCAGCCCATGGTTCTTTTACTCCATTAGAAGAACTGTGGAAATAAGGGCCGGGCTTTTTCATAATTTTTTGTAGCTGGGTAAATAGACTTATTTTTAATTTGCAATTTTTTGCACCCAACCAGTCAACCCTGAAGTCTCTTCTAAGTTCTAATTAACTGCATTGACTATAGCTTAAACTTGAGATCTATTAAGCAAGGTCATCTAATTATCATTTTTTTTTCAGGCCCCGATTGCACTGTCTCAAATAATTATCCTTATGTGCCGATATGTATTATTGACCGTCAGACTCTTAGGCTTTTTTAGAATTTTTTGTAGCTAGGTAAATAGACTCATTTTTAATTTGCGATTTTTTGCACCCAACCAACCAACCAACCCTGAAGTCTCTTCTAATTAAGTGCATTGGCTATAGCTTAAACTTGAGATCTATTAAGCAAGGTCATCTTATTACCGAATTTTTTTCACTTCCCGATTGTAGTGTTTTGAGTAATCGCCCTTATGTACCGAAATGTATTATTGGCTGTCAGATTGAAATATGAACCTGAAAAAAATTCTTGCACATCTCGATGGGTAATCGATCAAATAAATGAAATAACAAATATATCAAAAGGGAGGATCATAACATCCATCATCATGCACATCTCGATGGGTCGTTTCTTCTACAAAATTAGAAGAAATACTTACTCGACTTTAATTAAAGAAATACTTACTCGACTTTGTTTTTTTTTGCTTCCATCATCTTGCTTGTTCTTACATCTTTCTTTGGGAAGTTTTGAACCTGGGTGATTCCTATCTCGTTCGACAAGATTATGCATAAGTGTAATAGAGCGCGTCTTTTCTTATTCTTTTGTGATGTTAAACAGCTGGAACAATGCAAATATGATATTTTTTTAGCAAAGCAATATGATAATTATTCCTATAAATAGATGCAACAACAACAAGAAATCTAATCCTCATTCATTCATAACATGGTTGCCAACGTTGCTTCATTCTCTGATTTCGTTCCCGTCAGAATAAAGCATACCATATTATGTGCAGTTATCTTTATCTCTGAGGACAAACCAACAGCTTTCTACCAATTAACCCCCACTTTTACAAGTGAAGTGGTGTTGGTGTATCTCCCGGGATAAAGTGAGTTGCTCCTAATGGGTTGGAGTCTAGATTTTGTTGATTCCATCCTCGATTTTGTTGGATTCCATCTGCTGAAGATCTGGAGTCTGGAGACTGGATTTTGTGGCATCACTCTCTCGTCCAGCAAAGGATTCCCTCTTCTCTTGCAGCCAAGTTTTTGATCTCATCATGAATATCTGAAATGACCTCAATATATATTTTGCTTTATCTACGCGGTACAACATTGGAAGAAAAATGACATGAGAATGAATCTCCATGTTCTTGGTTCGACCAAATCTAAATTGGGAAACCCAATATTGGAAGGAAAATGACATGAGTATGAATCTCAATTTTCAGCTTCTTTGACTGCGATATTTGTAACCCGTTGACTTTATTTTATATAATGGATGAAAGGATTGATTGATATGAGTATTTTATATTCATTTTTATTTTCTGTATAAAAACATTCGTTTTGGTTCAAATTCGTGCAAAGGGTGTCGAGTCTCGCGCATGGTGCACTCTCACAAACACCTCAGATAGTGCATTTGTTCCTATCACCGCAGCTGAGGCTTTGTCATTCGTATAAATCCAAAAGAGCAATAAAATTAAGCGTGTTACCCAAAATTGATATTGCACACAACTTCTGAAGGCGGTTCACCGCACCTCTCTCTCACAATCCCGCAGGTTGGGG